>JAYMTN010000148.1:0-20884 GCA_036897425.1 Erodium trifolium
TAATATCTATATTATCCTTAGTATGCCATAAAAGGATATACTTTTGTAACCTAATTAGAATTAGGAAAATTCAAAAGCAGGAATAATTACATTTATCTCGATCGATCGTGCGAGCAGGGAACATGACGCCTCGTGTTTTCGATTTTCGGAGCAAAACGGAGTTGGCGCTACGGGCACAAGTCCGATGCAACATTTGCGACTCGCACGACGTGCGTGTGCACATGAGTTCAAGCCTGTTCAAGTTGAACAGACCCTAAATTTGTACCCCTCTACGCCAACGCGCGAGAGAGAGCCTTACATCCAAATAATTATATATGCTAGGGAGGCTATTCCATATAAACCCAAGGAAATCTTTCCATGTGGGACTTTATAGTAATAATGCATTTTTCATTTACATTTTTCTCAACAATCAAGTTTAATGGATGATCTTTGAGCTTTAATTTTTTATTCACCTCTTGTCTATTTAGACCTTATGATATCTTGTTGAAAAGACCTTACTTCCTACAACATGAAACTAATCTGTCCATAGTTCTATGATGAATCTGATAGATAATTGAGCATCAAATTAATTATTCTCAATTTGTCAAAACTCACTTTTGTCTACGGATATATCATTTTTGACCCTTAAACTTACCCATTTTTTTAGGAAAATATAATACTTATGCACATAATTATATCCTATCATCTAAAGATCTCATTCCGATCTATGTGCTATTGTTTATAATTAAACACTTAAACCACCAAGTTCCTTACCCTTCCCTATGCGACTATATAATCTATTGTACCATGAGATCATTTTTGGTCTAAGGTTGGAAGGGGAACTTGAGAAAGGGTTGGCGATGCCCCTTATTGATCTAGGAGAAACCATTTCTAGTTGAAAAGTTTCTCATATTGGAGCACCTGCAATATATCGACGTAGGAAGGTTGAGGGTCACGCGGGGCAACTGAATCGTCGAACCATTTGTCACGAGGTGGCACAGGAGGAGGAACAAACGAAGCGATGTAGGCCATTCGATGTGAGATGTTGTGAAGACTGTGCGTCCATGACAAGGCGCAACAATGGTCAACGACTGCAACGACTTGTTAGCCTACAATTCAAACGGCGCCAATTGTCCATTGAATTGAATTTCGGTCACCAATTATTTTCCGTTATAAAAACCTCCCCTCTCCAAAAAGTTTCATTACACTGCTTTCTTCTCTTCTCCTATATATCTGTTAGAATATAACTATAATTGGGCCTTCAACTATCAGCTTAAGCCTTTAGTTGAGTTGGTCCTCTAATATGGTATTAGAGCCTGATTCTCTCGCAGACCCAAGTTCAAACCTTACTCTCTACAAAAATTCTTGTTATTTCTCAATTTATCAAATTTGCTCAAAATGCGCCATCCCTTATCACTCTTCTCAATGGGCTAATTTCCTCTTCTAAAATAATTCACCTCCAAACCCGTAAACAGGCTTGTCCGTGAGGGCGCGTGTTAGAATATAACTATAATTGGGCCTTCAACTATCAGCTTAAGCTTTTAGTTGAGTTGGTCCTCTAATAATATCCTTCTACTTATTCTTCTTCCTTTTTTCCAATTTTTCCCATGGCTGACAAATACAGTTCTTTTCTCGATGCCTCGAGTGCATGGAGCCGAAAGATCCTTCCCAAATTCAATTGCATATCTAGCAATTAGGATTTCTCATCCAAATGCATGAACAATCACATCTAACCATGCCCTCGCAATTCAACAGCCGCCCATTAAGCTAAAAAAATGAACAACTCACGTAGAATCGAGAATCAAATAAATGAAGCGTTGCAGAGGAAGAATTTTAATGTCCATGTCGTGCATGGATCGACAACTCTCTAGATAACATCTGTTGAAAGGGGAAATAGACCGAGGGGTATTTGATGGTTGGCACGGAGGAGGTCCTGACCTTGAGAAACCCCACCAACCAAATGCATGTGAGTAGAAGAATTGCAAAAATTATTAACAGCAAATCAACAAAAAATGCAAAAGTTCCATGGCTTGGTCTCAACTTGCAAACTACAAAAGTGGAAGGTTCGACAACCAACTGACGGTCGAAGTGAAAATCAATTACAAATCAATGATGAAACAGAGTTCTCTCTGAAACACTGTTGGAGGATTATGAGAGATGAAAATAAGTAGAATGCCAAATTTTTCCTACGTCTCAACCCGATGCTGAAAGCGAAGCATGCAAGCGATTTTTGACGAGAATGGGTCCTATGAGGCAAATGGAAGCACATCAATCGAGGCTGAGCAAACCGAGATGGGCGAGGACGGGCGATTTCGATTTGATCGGATAATTTTGCACACCCCTAAAAAGGATATTACAAGTTTTGAGAATAGTAGATAATAAATAACTTATTAGGAACATATATGAGATAAATAAAAAAAATTGTGTTAAATGTAATAACCTACCCTACAATATTGATCACAAATAGTAAACTACTCAAAGTTCAAAAATATCAAACCGAATACCTAAATTTTTTGGTCATGACTCATTTACATATTTTTATGAATTGTCACATATCATTTACATATTTTATGAATTAGCCACAAATCATTTACACGTATTTATACTTTGACATATGTGACTCGTGGAAAATATCAAAATCTCTCTAGCTATGCGAGAACTCACACACCCCTAAACCTTAGCCGTCGCTGGTAGCCTCCATGGTTTTGGCCATGGAGGTTGCCAATGGAGCTCTCTCTCTCTCTCTCTCTTTTTCCCTCTTGAGCCTCTCTTTTAGTAGTTTTCTTCGTCTGCATCGCAACTGCAACCTTTCTTCCCCCGAGCACAACCGCCGCCGCTTTTGTCGTGTCCCTCCACCATTGTCGAATCTACGCTTCAATCATGCGAGCAGCGGATGGCTTCTTACCTCATAGTCGTTGACCGAGGTAGTATCGAGTGTAAGAGACTATAATGAGCCTCCAGGGCTGTTCCAAAATCAATCTCCATGGTTTATAGCTTCGATTTGTTGAGGCTTGGTTTTGGTAAAGCATTACCAACCGAAAACCCGCACGAGCCGCTTTGAGAAGGTCTTGGAGCGATACAGTCAATGGATTTGGGATCCGAGGCCTACCCACCATGACCTGGGACGGACGTTGCTTGGCCGTCCCGGGAGGAGCAAAGAAGCAGTTCTTCTTTCCTGTTTTAGTGTGGTGCATTTTGATTCAATTTTGGTTTCAGGTTTGAATTGTTTTAGTTGGATTTTATTCTGCTGATTTGCTAGTTTGATTTCTAGTACTGGTTTTAGGTTATTTGAAATGTCGGTACGAGGAAGTCCTCAGGTTGTGTCTATGGAACAAAGTAGACTTTTTCTATGGGTTCATGAGCGTCAGGTCCGTTACGATGCACCAGGAAATTATTCTGGAGTCGAGGGTCTTTGGCCCTACATTGTAAAGTTTGATTGACGTAAAGTCACTTCCTCAGTTATTCGTTTTAATACATTTACACGTCTTTATAAATTGAAAAGTGTCGAAATTTTTTATGGTACATAATTAGTAGTAATCATTACTTTCGAATAATTTAATATTCATGATCAATACTTAAATGTAAGTTACCATAATATTTTTAGAATACTTGTCCGTGAAATAGATGATCTGTGTCATGTTTAAAGTTCGACATAATTAAAAGTTAATCAATTAATTAATTTTATATTCTAAACAAATGACGCATGACTTACCCTATTTGCATCATAGTAAAAATAAGAAAGCGTTTGATTGATTTCAAAATTTTGCTGAAGTTCAGGACAGCCTAATTCTTTCATGTTGGGAAAGTCTCCTAATCAAGGAAGAGTGCAAAGGGTAAATGCTACGAATCACTGTATCCGTCAAATAATTAAATCTCACACAATTAGAAAAGAAAGGGTTGTCTTTGACTAAAAACAACCCTTTCTTTGCTTTTGCTTCAACACTCATCTCCTCCGCCACCTGGATGGGGAAGTTCAACGGCGCGTTTGGCCCACGCAGCTTGATTGCCGCTCTGTCGTACGCCCACGCCGCCTCCTCCGCTGTTCTGAACGACCCCAGCCACAGCCGCCCTCCCGTCGGGTCCCTTATTTCCGCCGCCCACGTCCCCCATTTCCTCTGCCGCACCCCTCGGTACTTCGGACGCCCTCTCCTCGCCGGGACTGCGCTTTCCACGCCGGATCCTTTCTCCATCTCCGGAGGCTTTCCGATCGTGATCTGGGTCTGGAACTTCTTCACCCTCGGGGTCAGTGCCGCCGCGCCGCCCCTCCGTCCTCCTTCGTCGCTGCTGGAGGAATCTGTCGCGTCGCCGTCGGTAACCGATATCCGCACGACCCTTTTCCTGGTAACCTCCTCCGCCGAACTTCTCCGGACGGGAAGTATTTCCGGCTTGAAGTGCCCCGGTTGGCCCGAATTTTGACTGAAATCGATGGTCGGGGTCGGGTCCATTTCCGATTTTCTTGGTTTGGGGGGAATATGGTAATGTCGTAATTAAGTGTTAGCATATCCGACCCTGCAGTACGGACCCATCACGTGATACGACGTCGTATGTTTTCGTTTCGTTCCGTTCGGACTCATCCTATTTTTCTGGGCCCGTGTCGGGCCGAGTCATCATGAGCTAAAAAGCCCATTATTTTACGTCATGATATGGTTTCATAAGCTCTTTATTCATCAGATCACACATCACTGATTCATCAACATAACATATCCCGTTTGAAACTCATTACATATAAGTTCAAATGTAAAAGTCAACTCATTACATATAAGTTCAAATGTAAAAGTCAGCCCATCGTTCTCATACCTACACAAAAGATCGAAAGAAGCAATTCTGATGAGAACTATATACCACAATAGAATAAGAAGCGATTCATTCATGATTTACCTTGATCACTCTTAAGCATGACTTGAAGTTTCGGAGGACATGCGCACTCTGTTAACTGGATCACTCCGGCCATTTGGAACCTGTAAAAACAACCACATGGGGCAATTAGAAAAGATTGTATTTTCCTAACGAGAAGATGTGTCCTTAGTCGTTACCTCTGTCGGAGGGGCTGTACCTGTGGATGGTAAGAGCCTGCTCACTAGTGTCTCCATCCATGTAAGCCTGTCCTTCAAGAACTTGATCTCTGCTTCGGACTTGTCCCTCTCCTCCTCCGCCTTTCTCCTATCCTCCCTAGCCTGCCTCCTCTCTTCCTCGACTTGCTTCTTCTCCTCTTCAACCTTCCTTCTATCCTCCTCAACCCTCTTCCTCTCCTCCTCCAGTTGCTTCCTACCCTCCTCATAAGCCCTTATCCTCTCCTCCTCATCAACTCGCCTTGTATCTTTCTCTACAACGATCCTTGCACGAGCAACGATGAGAGGTGACCGACAAGTCTTTCTTGAAGGGACACTTCCCAAAGACCTCTTATCTTCCTCAACCCTTTTCCCCTTCTCCACAGCTTGACTCCTATCATCATGTGCTGTTATTCTTTCCTCATCTACATGTCTTGTATCGGCCTCACAAACCATCTTAGCAATAGCATCAATAGGAGACAAGTCTGAGGTTGAAGGAGTGCTAAAAACATTTATGACTTCTTTAGCCCTCTGATCTTTATTGCTCTCCACCATGACCTTAGAATGAGTACCAACATAATCACTATCAGTATCATCATCATCCTCATCACCACCATCATTAGCATCATGTTGCCCTTCAATGCCCTCATTTGAGATTTGAGGGTTATTATCTTCACGCCGAGCCATCAGTTTTTCTATTTCTGCCTGAAAATTCCAATTAAAGGGTGCGAGTGAGTATCCATATGCAATCAAGTCACAAATTAAGGATGAAATAATAGTTTACTTAACATACAATCTTTTTTGCGGTGTCTTCATTTAAGGCGGTCCCATCCTTGCGTTTATGGGTCAATAGATAAAGTTCTTCTTCAGATGGTTCCACTCCATCTTTCTCTTTCTAAAACCACATATAGCGTCCTTCTTTATTAGGAAGAAGGTTTAGAGAAAATATTCAAACAAATAATTGATATTCAAAAATAGTTACCATCTCTTGAGCTACTTCTGCAAAACTCTTGGCCCCACTTGTGTGGCGTATCTTTTGCAGTTTACGAAGAGCTTTGTTGTTCTCACAAAGAGTCTATAATGAAAAGAAATAATTGGTTAGAAATTTAACTAAAACACAAATATTAAGCTTTGTTGGTTTAATTTATGACAAATCATAAACAGATTAATCTTCAAACAAAAAACAGATAAAGCTACATGTATATATGAGGGTTAACTGCATATAACTATAGTGTACTATAGGTCTTTTCCACATAGCTATCCCCAACTTTGAAACATTATTTACAGCTACCTACACCTTTAAAAGATTGCAGATAGCTATTGCGCTCTGTATGTCTTTTGCACATAGCCATCCCCAACTTTGAAACGTTATTTACAGCTACCTAAACTTTCAAAAAACTGCAGATAGCTCTTTTTGCAAAAAAAAAATGACGAAAATGTCCTTGACCCTAAGCTTAAAAATACCATTTTTTTTCCCTTCTTTTTAGGAATTCTATCTTTTAAGGAGTCTTTTTAACATCTATTCAACCATTGTCTACATCTAACCAAAATGTTTTTGGAAGTTATGAAGTCTTTTATTTAGATTAGGGTCAAAGGCATATTTGTCAATTTCTGGAGAAAAAGAGCTATATGCCTTTTTTTGAAAGCTTATGTGTAAAGTTTAAGGTTGGGAATAGTTATGTGCAAAAGAAGTATGGTCCACAATGGTTATCTGCAATGTACCCTTCATATTATTTATCTTCATGGTGAATTGTGTTTTAAAGAAGAGAAAACAGTAACATCAACAAGATTTGAAAGCACTCCATAGATTAAAAGCATAGATTTTTACCAAGTAAACTAAACTGAAGTGGCTTTGGGGAGTTCACAAGTTTATCATGTTGAATAGAGCAAATATAAAGGGAACAGAGGATTAAAAGCACACAAAAATGAGGATTTGACATATATAATCACCTTCATGTCACTTGTGTTCCAGAGGGCAACAAGATTTGCCCACTGCTCTTGATCAACTCGAGGTGGTACATTTGCAATCATTTCCTCCATGGACTTATCCTCATCAAAGTAATGAGACTTTAAGTTGGACTTAAAACCTCTCCACATATACCCCGCCTTCTGTAAAAGCACCCTCTTGATCTCATTTTCATGAGCTATGGGGATTTCAAACTTTGACTGCAGCAAAAAAGTTTGATCCGATCATAACATAAGAATAATAACTTTGAGGAACAATCTGGTTTGCAGATTATTATAATTAGAACTAGGCAACCTCTATTCAACTAAAATTAGTGAATTGCTTTCAAGATATATTTGAATACCTTAATAAGATCCCATAACTCCTCTTTGATGGTAGCAGACACCTTAAGCCAAGACTTAAAGTTAATGGGTACCAAATCTGGTCTTCTAACACAAGTTCCCAAGAACCTCATCAACAATCCTCCCTCACGGCTCACCGGCCTAAAGCTGCTATTGAACTGAACACCAACTTTATAGCCCTCAGGAAGATTCCAGACACGTTTCAGTCTCGTGAATCCTCGAGTTCCTCCCTTACTCTCTCCCGAAAGATCTGTTAAATATATGGATATAATAGTTGTATTAAGAGCAAGGACAGTAAAAACTTGCATTCCACTGCTATATAATCAAATGAGAGGGAAATTGGTGCATGTCAGGCATGATTATTTGGTATATGCGCACAAAAACTAAAATGAATAAAAAAAATTGACAAAAAGCAAACCCAGAAAATATTTATCATAAACCAAGCATAGAAAATAAAGAACTAAATTAATTGAAAATATTGAGTAAAGAAATATACCCGCGATGGTAATCGTGGATGAATCTCCGAGGTTTCTGACTTGTTCTATGCGCTGGGGAGTGTTTTCTACATCTATTATGGGTAATGGTAACTGTGGGGCTTCTTGACGTGACCCTGTTGAGGTTTCAGCCTCAACCTGATTGAGCTTGCCATCACTAAGTTCCTCAGCTAAAAAGAAAATCATTACATTTAAGAAAAGAATGGCACAAAACAACCTATAAGATATGCACAATGACTTAACTGAAGAGATTAACAAAAATAGAAGTGATTAGATTAAATGAATTCATTAAAATAATAAAGCACGTAATGCGGTAATAGTAGCAGTACAAGGAACTATGAGGCCTTGAATTTGGCCTAGGTGCTCCGAACTGTGATGTGGCTCTGCTGAGATTTGCCCAATGTGGGAATTTGACTGTGGCTGTAGTAAGGGGTCAGATTCGAACTGGGATTTAGTTTGAGAACGTGTGCTGCGATGGGAACGGCGCATAACCTGAGGCTCTTCTGGTGTTTGGACATCAGGTTGATTCAAGCTTTGGGGAGATGTTACACAGGTTGTACGTCTACGCTTCAACATCCTTGTACCTATAGTTATTTGGGTATGTAACCCCAAAAAGCCATCAGTGAAAGTTACAAATAAGTTCCAATATGAAATCAAGTAAGGTTACAGAATAAGCTTAGAGACAAAATTGTTCATTCCTGGATTTGGTAGAGATAAGTTAAATTCATCTAATAATACATTGTGTTGCATTACAAGTTTCAAACTATAAGGAAAGAACTAACATGTACTCAAATAAACCGCACCTTTTTAAAATCTGTACATGTAAACGAAAGAGACACAATTTTACCTTTTAATTAGTATTATAGGGTGTGTGCCAAAACTTCTTAGTTTAAGAAGGATCCTCTCCTAATAGCATTCTCATGTTAGCTTCAATATCACAGTGAAACAAACATTTAGCATATGATCATTTAAACCATTATTTACAGTTTAAGTTCCTCGCAAACTTACTCTTGGTTTCATTACAGAAACAAAGAGATCGAGAATATGAATTGAGCTACAGATCTTAAGACCTATATTAATTTCATTCCATTGCAATGTCACTTAATTGAGTGTCAAGTGATTGAGATATGGTATACCCCAAAGAACTCCTTACAATAGTTAATGTCACGATTGTAAGGTTTGCATCCATAGCACGACAATACAACCATTACACTTTTACAAAGTGTAACATTGCATGTAAATTTTTTCTCTCCTACTTCTAAATGATACAAACCCACTCATATTTCATCCTTATCAACCAAGATACAGCAGAAACTTAAATAGCCAATTAATATAAGTTTCTCTTTGCTTACCCCACCAAGTAAAACCTAAAATCCTTCAAAACAAATTGATACCCAACTCAAAGTAGTAGACAATTTTGTCTCTCAAGTCACAAATACAACACACCAAGCATGACAGCAACTTGCAAACACAAAACAGTATCCAACTAAATTGAAGAGATCAGGTAAGGAACATGAGGTACCCAGTTGAGATAGAGTTGAAATTGAAATCTCAAACACTGAAGAAACCCCCTCAAAAAACGAATTGGGTCAATAGATTTAGATCATTTCCAGCTCAAATCAGAGGCAAAAATGGTTCCCTTACGATCTCCCCAGATCAGAACCGCGAAAAAAAAAAACAGAAATTTCTGTAAATTCAGCTACATACCTCGGAAGAAGAACCCAATTTGGAGAGGAAGACGGTTCGAGACTACGGATCGGTCGGAGAAGACCACGAAACCGAGGCGTCGCTCGCAGCTGTTGTTTAGTCGTCCTTCCAGATCAAAACGTCGTAGTATCACCCACTTTTGGTTACGCTTTATAAATCGCGGCTTCCGTAGACGCTACTTCTCTACAGTTTTACATACGCTTTTTTACTGCTAACAGAACGTTGTTATGTCAAGTAAGTATTATTTTAATTAAGTCTTTGTAATATAAAAGTCTAATTGAAGCATACACTTATGTTGATATGGCTAATGATGTGGCACATAAATTGATCAAAAATTCGTGTACTCTAAACATCAAGTCAATTTCTCGTCACTAAAAATTAAATTGTCACTATATAATACTGAAAAATTGGACAACAACCCAAGTTACACAACATTAAATTCTCCGAATAGAACACCATCCTATCTAAAAAATGCAGCACGATTAGTGCTCAGAAACTAAGGAAAGACACTAGAACAAGTCCGGTTCCTAGGATCAGTACTCCAGATGAAACAGACATGGACAATGATGGGTTCGAGCTCGAGCCAGAACTCCCGGGAGATGAAGCATATTGCTGACAGATTCAAATAGTGGAAAAAAATGATAGTCTCTCCACTCAGTGGCGGAGTCAGCTTTTTGAGTGGAGGCACAAAAACTTTTTTTGCAATAATTATAATACAAATATAATGCAAAATAAAATTTATAATTTTAATATTGCATAAAAATGTTCTACTTATCACAAGTCGTGGTATCGAGATTTCTGTTTTAGAAAATTTGTAAAATATTATTAACGACAATACGATGAAAAAAATCGATGTATACAATCATACTACTGTTTTATTGGATATTCATACAAAAACCCCCACTTAATTCTCTCATTTTTTACAAAAAAAATCTTTACATGATCGAACTATATTTGTTGCATTAATCTTTTATTTTCCTTTAAACATTCACTTTATAAAAAATATGACTACTAATAAATTAAATAGTACTAATGAGAAAAAAGAAAGTTAAACGATTAAAAACACAAACCGATTTGAAATTTGAAGATTTAGAAATTAAATAAGGGGAAAAAATCAATAAAATCACCTTTTTTTAAAAACAAAAAAGAAAGGTACTTTATTGACTTAAAACAAATAATTATACCATGTCAATCCAACATATAAGATACAATATATTGGACATGCTTGATATAAGAAACATGGGCCTAAGTTATATCCATAACAGAAAGTTGAGCAGGGACACTCAACGAATAGAACAACCATTGAAAGCTTACTGTCTCCACTAATGTAGTGAATATCTTTAGTCATAGTCTAATAGGTCAATCTTTTGAATAAGTGTTCTATCCCAACATTTATAAGATGACAATACTTTTTCTGTGTTTGTTTGCTTTTTATCTATCGAGTTAAGTCTATCGATTAGCATATTGAATATATGATGTAATTTATGAGGAATCTAGGAAATTGGTCGAGCAGTCAAAATTGGAAATTTAGGTTTTTACATCCATGAATCTCTAAATTTTGACAATGACTATCACTACCGAGTGGGATAGGACTCAGTCAAGTTAAGCTATGAGTGTGTGTTGGTCCAAACCGAGAACAACATGTCAATATTGTTCAAAATATCAGAAATTCCAAGATGGGATGTAAAGCCAATGCAATTCTGCATCCAATTCTAGAAGCAAGAACCAATATAAACACATAAACTCCTATGAAATTATAAAATTTACATTACACGTACATTTCAATCTGCCGTTAAAAATGCAACACAAAACACTTAGAAACTAAAGAAAGACAACAGTGCTAATCCGGATTCGATTGTTATAATTGAACTTTCAACTATCGGTCGGAGTTTTTAGTTAAATTGGTCTTCCCCATATTTGTTAGTGAGACTGGACGGACCAAACGTTTGAGCTTCGTGGACACTTAAAGGGTTCACAAAGAATCATGTATCCACATACATCACATACCTAATCCAATAGGTAGTTGACAAGTGTATGAGTACATCAAAAATCACAAGAACACCAATGGAGAAGCAGAGGTCGAGCGATCCACGTGGTTGGAAGCAAAAGACAAGAGTAACAGAGATGTGGATGGAGATCAATGTCCTATTGGTCTAAAATCTTATCCATAATTGTCCCCCTGATTTCGATTGTCCTACCTCTGTTCTAGATCCTCCTCTTTCACTTATAACCCCCAAAAGCTCCCATTTTTTCAGAGAAGAAGAAGCATACCAGTCACTGCCTCAAAACCCATCTCCCACAACAACTTAGTACACACCAAAACCAGCCATGGCTGTAACATCTGCAGCTGTGATAAATGGGCTGGGCTCGGCTTTCCTGCACGGTTCAGCCAGAGCCCAGAGCTTGTTCTCTTCGGGCTCTGTCGGTGTCAGAGTGACCACTCCGGCGAGGAGGATGGTGGTTGTTGCTGCTGCTCAGCCAAAGAAGTCATGGATCCCCGCCGTCAAAGGCGGCGGCAACCTCGTCGACCCGGAATGGCTCGATGGATCGTAAGTTTACACATAAAAATCACATTTTTCTGTTTTTTTTTTTGCCTGTTGATTCAAATTTCTGAAACTGGATTGGATTTGAAATTGGGATCGTGCAGGCTTCCAGGTGACTATGGTTTCGACCCACTTGGCCTCGGGAAGGACCCGGCGTTCCTGAAATGGTACAGAGAAGCAGAGCTGATCCACGGCCGGTGGGCCATGGCCGCCGTGCTCGGAATCTTCGTGGGTCAGGCATGGAGCGGGATCCCCTGGTTCGAAGCAGGAGCCGACCCGGGCGCAATTGCTCCATTCTCCTTCGGGTCTCTGTTGGGGACGCAGCTCATCCTCATGGGATGGGTCGAGAGCAAGAGATGGGTCGATTTCTTCAACCCGCAGTCTCAATCCGTGGAATGGGCCACGCCCTGGTCCAAAACTGCCGAGAACTTCGCCAACGCCACCGGCGAACAGGGCTATCCCGGAGGCAAGTTCTTCGACCCGCTGGGCTTCGCCGGAACAATCCAGAACGGCGAGTATGTCCCGGACACCGAGAAGCTGGACAGACTTAAGTTGGCCGAGATCAAGCACGCCAGGCTTGCCATGTTGGCTATGTTGATTTTCTACTTTGAGGCCGGACAAGGGAAGACACCACTTGGTGCCCTTGGATTGTAAACCATGAATGTTGTGTAGATATAATTGAATTAGAAAGGCAACAAAATTCACTAAATTTAAGGACCATGATTCCATAATGCAACCTTGATCTCAACAAATGTACCAAGAAGCTGTCTCAAGGTTTAAATTTTAAAGTACATGGAGTTACAAGCACGATCACGAAACAGCAGGCTATTCACTACTTCCCGTAGCCATCAAGAACTCACCTTCACAGACAACCTCACCTCCAACATAAGCCTTGCCTTCCATCTTTGCTATCCCAAAGCGTTTCTGAAGCTTGATGAGTGTCATTCTCATCACTAAGGTGTCACCGGCAATCACGGGCTTCCGGAACCTTACTTTGTCAATGCCGGCAAAGAAGAAATTTTCACGGGAGCCTCCCACTTCGGGTTGTAGCATCACCAAGCCACCAACCTGTGCCATTGCCTGCATATTCAAGAAAAGGATTAATTGCAGATGTATGCCCACATGATTTGTCCACAAACACACGTATACACCTTGAATTCCCACTAACAAATACTTACCCTTACGAATTGTTCCACTTATATATGCTTACCCTTTTTTATAAGGGCATATTTTAATTGGAAAAGTTTCACTCACCGAGGTGGAAAGGAAATGAGGAAATCACATCAAAGAGATGTCTCTGATAACGGTAACAAAGGAGGCTCAACAAACAGGAGCCAAAATGGGCCAATCCCAACAAAAGGAAACCAAAGGACACATCACAAGAAACCATACTACAAGACAAGACAAAAGACAAATCCCGAAGGACTACCGAACAAAAACCATATGCTTACCCTGATCATTAAAGATCTTTGTTTGTATGACGGTGTCATGTGAAAATTCATGAGGGTACCCATATGTCAGTGAGAAGATTCACAGGGGTAAACATATGTCAATGTAAAGAACTTTACCATGAAAGTATGATTAAGTAGATCAATGATTTACCTCAACCATGAGGACACCGGGCATGATTGGCCTCTCGGGGAAGTGTCCGGGAAAGAAGTTATCGTTAATTGTGACATTCTTAATAGCAACTGCTGAAACTCCTGGGTTGTACTCTACCACTCTATCCACTAGAAGAAATGGAAACCTATGACCATTGGAACAAACAAATCAGTGAACTAATATATGGAAGGAACCAAAAACTCAATGGTAATTCACGAAGCAACCATGGAAGGAACAGGAGATACAAACATGATTCTTAGACGCACCATCAATTACAACACATAAAACCACAACAAGCCATACTTCAAATTATATCATTTCACAATATGGGTTCATCCAACAGAATGCACAATTTATCTCTCTTTTCCAATTCCATCTTCTCTGGTAGCCAGAATGGAATGCAGGCAAATCTAAATTAGATTCGTCAATTGTTAACACCAAAGTGAAAGCAGCTTAACTTTTAATCCAATTCCACTTCCAAAGCAAACAAATCTGCCAAATGGATTTATGCTTTGTACACTTAATGAAATAAACCAACAAAATAGAATAGAAGTTATACCTATGTGCCTTGTATTGAGTTGGGAAAACGTCGATTTCTAGCCCTGTCAGAAAGGTCATTTGCGCATCCTAACCGTGCTCTAACTTTTCTCACAAATCCTAACATAAAGGTGGTATTTTGTTACAAAAAGTAGCATAAATGCAGTATTTTTTACGAGGAACACCACTTTTTCATAATTATTTTCCACATGATTGGTACTTTTTGTAAATGTGTACAACCTTGTTAGGATATGTGATAAAAGGTGGAGCACGGTTAGAATGTGCAAATGACATTTCCGACTGGGCTAGGAATCGACGTTATCCCTATTGAGTTTCATTTTCTCAGGAAAGTAAACACAGATTGGAAAATCAGAAGAGTAGCTTTATTTTACAGCCCATAAACACCTCAATTTGAAATCGAAGAACCAAAATGCAAGCAAAAGAGCAGACTCACCTGTGGGGCAAAATCTCACGAATCTGGTTGATATCCATCACAGTAGGAAATGCTGGAAACCCTGAAACACAAAAGCCCCGAAAGACCTCAACAAACACTTCTCACTCACACAACATTTCCAATACGCACACACAAAGAAACGTAACAGAGAGCACACATACTCTTTTCAATGGGAACATCCTCCTGTGGATCTTTGGGCACATCGGAAGAACAATGAAAAGTGAATTGAGCTCGATTCTTGGTCTTGAGCTTGGTGGGCACAATCTGAGGCCTTGGGCTCGCGAAGGACACGAGAGAGTGAGAGAACGAAGTGGGTCTCTGAGAGAGGACCGGACCAGAACTGACCGAGGGAGAAGATGAAGATACGAGAGAGCTCGAAAATGCTGTAGCAGCCATTGCAGAGAGAGCGAGAGAGAGAGAGATCGGGGCAAGGAGAAGAGATGGGTGTTAAAGGAGAGAACTTTGGTATTGGGGTGGGTGGGGAAGTAGGCGAGAGTGACGAGGTAGAGGAGAAAGAGGAGGCGACGGAGTTTACGACGTTGGTGTGGACAAGGACTCAATTTGTCTCCGGTTGGTTGGTGATTCTGTAATTGTTTGATAAATCTGGGGCTTTTTCGTAAAATGAAGTGATTCGGGTACTGGGTCGGTGTTTTGGATACGGGTCGTACCCGGTACAGCCCACAAACAGCTAAGTTCGGCACAGCACCACCTCCTCCGCCATTTTCGATTCGGACCTTGATCGAGAGAGACTGTGGAGGAGACGACAATGGACTTCCAGACGGGCCACGTCAGCAATTCTCCTTCTTCGTCCTCTACCTCTTCGACCCAAAACCCTGCTACTACAACAACCACCACCACAGCCGCCGCCTCCGGCGGCGATCCGATGCAATCCTGGTGGGAGTCAATCTCCAAAGCCCGATCCCGAATCCACTCTCTCTCCTCCATCCTCCCCGACACTCCGGCCCTCTCTCTCTCCTCTCTCGCCGACTCCGACCGCCCTGCCCTCTCCCTCCTCTCCTCCCCCGATGCCTACGCCGCCGTCTCCGCCGCCTTATCTGCTCCCCTCTCCGGATCCGGCGCCGACCCCCTCTGCAATTGGCTCTACGACACCTTCCTCTCCTCCGATCCGCACCTCCGCCTCGTCGTTCTCTCCTTCCTCCCTCTCCTCTCGGGCCTCTACCTATCCCGAGTCCACTCCTCCCTCGATTCCGCCGCCATGCCTTCCCTAGCCGGGTTCGAGGCCGTCCTGCTCGCTCTCTACGCCTCCGAGACCAAGTCCCGCGCCGGGAAGCCGGTCTATGTGACGATCCCCGATCTCTCCCAGCCCTCTCTTTACCACACCCCCCGCGTGAAGCCGTCGGGGCCGCCACCGCGGCTTCCGGTTGGGGTTTTGTCCGCGCCGCTTGAGCCCCAAGTCGCGGTGAAGTCCACCAAGCGCGCTATAATCGTAGGGGTGGCGCTGGATTGTTATTACAAGCAGATCTCGCAAATGCCGAGCTGGTCCAAGCTCGAATTCTGCCAATTCGCCGCCGCCTGGGCCGGGCAGGACTGTCTCTGCAAGACCCAATTCGACAACGAAGTCCCAATTGAGCACGGTGGGTTCTCTGAGGGCAGGCCTTTTGAGAATGGGGATGATGAAACTGATGGTGTGGTGGAGGAAATGAGCAAATTAGGGTTCCAAGAGAATGGCCATTCACATTCTGAATCGAAAGGGGCGAGAATTCCACTTCCTTGGGAGCTTTTGCAGCCTGTACTGAGAATTCTGGGGCATTGCCTATTGGGTCCTTTGAATTCACAAGATGTGAAAGATGCGGCTTCTGTTGCTGTCAGGTGTTTGTATGCCCGAGCTTCCCATGATCTGGCTCCACAGGCAATCTTAGCGACCCGCAGTCTCATTCAACTCGATAAGAGAGCACGCCAGGCTGCGGAGGTAGCTGCTGCAACAAGTGTGTCTTCAAATGTAAACACACCGAGCAAAGCCAAGAAACCAGAGGTCCTGTTAGCTTCCAAGTGATTGCTTCTTGCTGGTACTGATTTTGCTTTGCAGGTAATTAAGGATTGATGTATAGTTTATTTGAGTCAGTTGCAAACATTTTAAGTAGATCAATGCTATATACACTGGATCAGCGATGGTAGCAAAAGATAGTCTTTTGAACTTAGTAGTTTGTTAATGATAATGTTTCGAGTTGGTATGAGTTTAAACGATGTTTGTTGGATGTTAATGCTGATGAAATTCAGTTGCTTCTTGTATAGAGTTAGCTGTTCTTCCATTGGTACTCTACACTTACAAATTGCTTAGCCTTTTTTGTGATTGTATCAATCTGGACCTTGCTCAGCTATGTTTTGCCGCACTGTTTCTCTAATGGTCATTTCTCAAGATTCTATGGCATGCTTAAGTTTTGTGGGTTTAGTGTTTGGTTGATCATAATTCCTCTTCCTAACATATATTATCTCCTAGCTTATGCAGAAATGATAATCTAATGTAAATGTAGTTAGAATTTACAAGTTCAAACGTATTCCTACACTCTGAAAACATGTTACTTGTCATGATTTACATTTGTTCTGCTCAGTTATACTTCAATTAGAAGGATTTTCCTTGTTTGCTGATTGGACATTGGCATAGTTTCAGACAAGAAGATCCCGTTTCATCCCAGTAGTCTGTCTCTATGATTAGGAACTGGAATCCCTTAGATAATATTATCTTTGTATAATAAAAGGGTATAGATTTAGTTGCGATAGTCTATTTTGGATAGTACACTATCAGGTTTTGGTGAGTGGTTCTGAGGATCTTGTTCCTGGATTGCAGCTCAAGGGGGCTTTCTTTGTAGTAGTAAAACACTCAATCTAAGTTATTGGTAGGAGGCGGCCAAGATGGAGTTCAAATAAACCGAGAAAACACCAAAACCCTTCATCTAAGTTGACGGTGAGAGGCGGCCTGGATGGAGTTCAAATGAACTGAGGACTATGAAACTCAAGACGAGAAGAAGATAAGATTAGATACTTCTGGTTCATACAACTCATCCCTAACACTGTCATCAACATAGCATGAGAGATATTTAAAATCTTTAGGGTTAATCTCAATTCAAATCATATTTTATCAATTAAATAAATATAGAGGTAGATTATTAACCAAATTGAGATATGAGAGAGTCAAGATCAGATGATGTGACCTCCTCTATCTTATACTTGGTAGTTGGTAGCCATTTTCACGCAAACTAGAGATCTATCTGTATATTAATTTGGCATTTGGCTAAACAAACGTACTGGTAACAACTTGCCCGTGACTAAGACAAATTACAAAACTTCACCGTAGGATCAGGAATCAACCAATCTGTTTTATTTTTGTTAATTATCAATTAGCCGCAAGATCAGTAAGCACTCTCCAATCTCCATGACATGTTGCGTGATTTATGGATAATTGTGGCATTAATGAGATATTTGACATCTCTGGCCATCGCCAATCAACCAACTGTACTAATTAATACGATGTAAATATATGCCCAACGCAAAGTTGACCAATGAATAGTCGTCCTATACCATGCAAGCCTCATCGTCATTGTGCAGCAATATGTGACCTAGCTAGCATTATCCAAAAATAAACATTATATTTTAATAGGATAACTATAAACGGGATTGAAGTTGCTTGGCCGTCCCGGAAGGAACAAGGAAGCAGCTCGTTTTTTTCTGTTTTAGTTTGATGTATTTTGATTCAGTTTTAGTTTCTGTTTTGAATTATTTTAGTTGGAAACTATTTTGCTGTTTTTTTTCAATTGTTTAAATTCTTAGTATAGGGTAGGGTTTAGGGATAGTTATATTTGTTTAGGATGGAAACTAGACTATTTCTACGGGTTCATGAATGACGGGTGTCCTACGGAACTCGGACTATATTTTGTCCCAGGGCTTTTAGTTCTATTTGTATGGTTTGGCTTGCACTAATAATATAGATCCTCGTCCTCCATTTCAAAAAAAGAGTTGACCCATGATAATCTTTCCTCTTAAAAATTGATCGTAATGACTTATTATCCGTTTCAAGACAAAACAAAAACATCAAATTAATGATTATCTTCAAGTACATATACGTTTTCTCAATAGTTTTATACCTCAAATATGTATATGATTTGTTCATGTACCAGATACGTACGAGAGACATAAATTACAACAGATCAGTTTGTTGAACGAAAGATTATTTAAATAATTTTTTTTGTATTAATACATGTCATGTCATACCCAACCCATTGGAAGGACGTCAGTTTCTTACTAAATCTTTTGACCAAGATCTTATTTAATTAAGTAGTTAAATAAAACAATTTATAATCCAAATAATCATTAGTTAATCAATCTTAAAAAAAGTGCTAAGGTGGGCATGTGGGAGAGATATGTATGATTAGATAGTAAGTGAACACTCCAATGTTGACTTGATTAAACCCTAACTAATACATGAAAATTTAAAGGTGATTAGATTTGGAGTTTATAGAGAGCCTCGAGAAAGTAAAAGACAAGAGACAAGTGTTTGGTTGTCTTCTCTAAGGTATATACTGTCCGTGGCTATAGTCAATTGCGCGTTTACGCAGGCTTACTTGCTCAGTACAGCCAGGCTTGGAATTTTAAAACAAAAAGTCCACCATTTTTGAATTCTCTGTGCTACTTGCTATTGCAAGAATTCTTTGTTACAGAAATGTGAAACCAGAACGATTCAAGTGTTCATTGAGTGTTTCGATTACTGAACTAAGTAATTAACCATGGACATTTAATTCATGGTCAAGAACAAAAAATTGTTATCATTTTGATGAAAATTTCTCAAAAAAAAATTCCACATGTCGGTGTGTCACCAGTCCCGTTCCTGAAATTTTGGTGGACCCTCCATCAGGTTGTGTCTCGCAGTCCTCTCGTAGTTATCGAGGTTGTTCCTGTTCTGACGTTTCGAGGAGTAGGGGTGATTCTGCTCAGAGCGTTTCAGAAGGAGAAGACGCCGGGAAGAGGGGATCGTTGGAGACCCTCCACGTTCTGATAGGGGAGTTTCCTGGGGAGGATCACGGTCCCAGAGGACGAGATGTAGATGGTGTATGTTAATTGAGTCCAGAATGAACATTCATTACCGACCCAATTTTGGTGGGTCTAGAATGATTCAAAAAATGGATTCATTACCGACTCATAATGCCCGACTCACATATGGGCCGGGAATGAATATGGGCGACTGAACTACATTCATTCTCAACTCAATTATTGAGTCTTGATTGAATGCCTATGTACTAGTGGTTTATCGTTCTGCCATGTCTCAGAGAGCTTCCATGGGTGACTCGTACTGTAGTGTAGATTCACGTCCCCAATATTCTTATCAACGCATGGAACCGTCAGGTGGGATTCCTCATCAAAAATGCCTTGGAGATTTGTCAGGAGGCTGATGTTGACACAACCAGATTACTCATGGAAGTGGAGCAGCAGGCGAGGGGTGGAAAACACTCTCGCCTCTCCATATGATATGACATTGATGGGTGTTGGGTTGATACTACCCAACCATCATGCCAAGGGTTGAATCGATACCACCCAGTATATCAGAATTCCCTTCTATTAGGTCAGATTTCAGCACAAGAGTTTACTTTGAGGTCCTCACTCATATATGAAGGAGGAGGAGTGATGATATCCAAAAAGGAAGTACAGTCCAGTATCACCAAACCAACCATTTAGGATGGGCAAATCAAGCCTCATCTTCGATCAACCAACGAATATCCCTCGAATGGTTATCGTCCGTCTGATAACATTTGATTGTTACAAGATATCAATATTTCCATTGCCACATATCCATATTCGGTTAGCTACTATTTTGTCCGGTTATGAAAAATAATTTTGCAACCTTTGAACAATTTATTGGTTTTCAATACAATATTCTACTTTAAACAAAAAAAAAATTGAGCTCAGAGATATGAACATTTCTTACCCTAAAAATGCTTATATAAAAAATAAGATACTATCGGGATCCATCAAGACGTTTTTAGAGCATCTCCAGTGGCAGGTTGTTCGTGCTGGATGTTCGAATAAAAATATATTAAATTTTTTTATCGGCTAGCAACCTCTAGTGATAGGCTGATAGCGCCGACGGATGGA
This sequence comes from Erodium trifolium, assembly GCA_036897425.1. Classification (NCBI taxonomy): domain Eukaryota; kingdom Viridiplantae; phylum Streptophyta; class Magnoliopsida; order Geraniales; family Geraniaceae; genus Erodium; species Erodium trifolium. The sequence continues at coordinate 20,774 of JAYMTN010000148.1, forward strand.
ACTATTTTCTTCACAATTGTCCAACAATCGACGGTTAGCGTCGATGGTAAATGTTAAAGCCCTATCCAACCCAAAAGCTCGAACTGATGGGTGGAGGCATCAAGATGTATA
>JAYMTN010000149.1:0-20862 GCA_036897425.1 Erodium trifolium
TAGTGTCGAAGCTGGTCGGTCCTCACTGGCCGCCAGAGAGGTCTACAAACCAACAAGCACAAACAGTTTCTATCAGAAACAGTTGTCGGTTCAACTTAGCGGTTTAAGGACTAAGGTATCGAACCGGGCTCGGACCCCGAATCCCGACATACGAGTCCGAGACACGTTTCTCGAAGCATGTCGGGAACGCTTCCCAACGTGCGTCGGGAACGCTTCCTAAAGCAGCTCGGGACACGCTTCCCGAAGTAGCTCGGGACACGCTTCCCGAGGTGTTCGATTTTGTATTTTCCGCTTTTGGTCGTTATTCGTTAAACTGATTTTAAACTGTTTCTATTCGATTTTGATTAAAACTGTTAACCAATTTAAAACACATTTTGTTCACCATTTACTGTTCCTCAATTTCTCAATCTGTTCTTCGTTCTATCCATAGCCGAAGCTTCAGGAAAACAGAAAGGGGAACAATCAAAAGTTCTTCGTTGATTCAACCCGAGATTTTGCACTCAAGCATCTAAACATTAAGTTTTTCAGAGTAAATAACCGAGAAGAAAACAGAGAGGAAGAAGAAAAGTAAGAGGATGGTTCAACATGATTCATTTCATCCAACAGGATTTAATCAGTCCCAATCCAACCAAAATGTAGCAATTTATAACAAAAAGGAAAGGAACAGCACTAGGGCTCGATACAATTTCTACAAATATTTGGTCACCGACGGTGAAAAACAAACGGCAAGCCTCATAACGAGAATGAGGACCTACCCGAGAACAGTGGTCGGACGGAGGTAGCGGTGGAGGTCGCAGGCTCTGAAGCGGCGTCGGCGAGCTTCTCGCTCTGCGGATCTTGGCGAGCTTGGCCGGCGGCGACGATCTCCTCGCCTCAGATCTGAAGAGCGACGACTCGAAGAGACCACGGGAGGCGAGGTCGTCGGTGACTACGGCATATCTGGAGCGGCTCACCGGAGCACGACGCGTCCCTTTCGTCTCAGATCTGGCGCGGATCTGGCGAGCCTCGCGCGAGTCTTCTCTGCTGCGCTTCTCGGTGACGGCCTCGGCTCGGACCGAGAGCAAAGATGGGAGGTGAGTGGCTTGAGGAGATCTCTGTCGACCCGAAGAAGGAGAAGAGGCTGGCGATGGCTTCCTCGGCAACAGGATTCTCAGGCGACACGAGAGGAAGAGAGGTCGGTGCGGGAGCTCGAACCCGAGCTGGTTCTTCTTCGGCGACTACATCGTCACGCCGGCGTGGTTCAGATTTGACGCGAGGGAGAGAGATCCGAGAGGAAGAGCGAAGAAGGAGAAGGGAGACGAGATGAGGGAGAGAACTGGTTCAGGGGTGCGAGAGCTGCGCGAGGTCTGAGGGTATCCGAACCCTAGCTGCCCTTTGACCTCATTTGGGGTTCGGGCCTGCGTCATGGGCCGCGCTGGAAGCGTGGGCTGAGCCTACGCTCATGGCGTGGGCCTGGTCCACTTGTGGGCTTGAGCCCAACCCCAAATGGGCTAAAGTCAGTACAGTACAGTTTTTTTTTTACGATTTAGTTTTAATTAAAACCGATGCCCTCGAAAGCGGTTATTACAACTGACCACATATTTTACGTTGGGCTTGTACACCTTGGGCTTAAAGCCTAAGGAATTTGTTGGGCAAAGAAAGGTTTTGCAACAATAATTTAATTATTTGGACCTTGTACACCTTGTACGTTGTTTCTCTCTCCTTTATCCCCAATGGCATCATCCTCATGCTGTACCCGTTTCCATGAGAAAACTCGTGTTATTCATAAAATTATCACCGCGCGAAAGAAGGTCCCCCGTATGGATACCACCCCCACACAACCGCATCTTGTATGCTCAAATAACGTCATTTTGGACGCATAATGTGGCTCTCAATCTCATGCGTTATTAGTTTGCACAATAAAAATATTTTGTACTGGATACCACCTCTATATAACCCTTTTTGAGCGAAAGAAATATTATATTAATTGCGACTAAAGAAATATAGAGAAGAGCAGTGGGCGAGCAAACTATTTAGAAACGATCGTGTAATTAATCCTCTAACTGTAACCAAGACATAGCCAGTTTTGAGAAAAAAATCTAAACGCCAACCCACCGAAACTAACTAGACAAAATCAGAGAAACAAATCACGGCTCAACCTCAATCCAACCATGGAGTCATATCTGAGGCTCCTAAAATATCCTGATAAAATCAAAGAGCATAGTAATTAGTGGAGGGACCCTATAGAGATCGGTTACCATTCCGTCCTAAACCCGAAGCCCTTGTATAGTTAAAAAAGAGTAGATGCATGTATTATAAAGGGCATTTACGTCAAATGAGCAAAACATAGGATATTCAGATGATAAACCTCTAGGGTTTAAACCATCTCCCCCACCAACCCGCTCTCTCTCTCTCAATTGAACACAAAAAAAAGGCGGGATCTGTACATCGGGCTTCGAATTTCCTCGCCGGCCACCGATTCAGCTCACACAATGTCCGCCGGAGTCCGCCACCTCGCGGTGCTCGGCGAGTTCAAGCCGTTCGGCTTAATCGCCGAGGCGCTCGACGGAAAGCACCCCGATAATGTCACCGACAAGTACGACTACTTCCTCTTCGATCCCGACGTCGTGCGAGAAAGAGACGAAGCGGACGGCTGCGGCGCAGCGAGCTCGGCGCTCAGCGATCACAGTGATCACGAGCTCTTCATAAGAGGGAATCGGTAATTTTTGCTGCAACACCTTCATTTCACTTGATTTGCTTGCATTTCCCAGATTTTCAGATCAAAATGTCACCAATTGATTGGTTTTTTAAATTAATTGAAGTTCCTTCTTGTCTCTTAAGTCCACATTGGGCTAGAATTTGAACGTTTGCATTTTGGTTCAGCATTTTGTGCTGATGGAAGTGTTCGGTGTGGCTAGTAATGGTTTTATAGTTGTAATTATAGTGTTTGTTTTTGCAACAACTTTTTGAAGTAAGCTCACTGAAGCAATCTATCTTCCCATTTCACATATTGGGAAGTGTCACAGCAATTTAGTTCAGCTAGTGAGTTACAGTGTACCACCTAAAAATAAAAGTTAAGATTTGAGGTTTTATTATGTTTTGATTCCCAACTTTTCTCAATCTATGTTTCTTGTACTGTACAGTGCCCATCCTTTTCACTCTACCACCTTTGTATTTTGTTGACCCAATTGAATTCTCACGACCCTTCATTTGTTGGCAACAGGATAATATGGAGTACTGGTTCACGAGTGTTTAAGAGATTCACATTACCATCCCCAGCTGTTGCGGTACATGTTTAGTTCATTATTCAGCAGAAAATTATATATATTTTTAAAAATTGTATCATGTTAAACTTAGTAGCAGTTAGCTTTGATGAAATGATTATTCCAATCTTCTTTATATAATAACTATAATGTCTTACAAATTTACAACTAGGGCTGGCCTAGCTGGTCAAGGCGAGCACTATCTCATATGAGATACGGAGTTTGAATCCTAGTGGGTCAACTGCTTCGGAGCTGGTGTGGGGTGGGGTTTACAGTTAAACCTCTGGTTAATGAATGTTAGAGAGTTATGGTTGAGGATTAGATTAGAAATTGTCGATAAAAAAATAATGTCCTAAAAACTATTAATGGATATCAAAATGCAGTAGTGTATTAATAGAAGTGAAATAATAGCATGGTTTTTACTAGTAGAAGTATGAGTAGTAATTATCGTTGAATTCTAAAAAGTTGACCATTGCATAGTTCTCTTGATTTGCAGTTGATAAACAACACTATGGGTGGTACATTTTAGCTGGATTTTATAATGTCTGGTTATTCTTGCTACATGTTATGCCAATATTCTGATAATATTTTGATTCCAAATCTAGGCATGCTGGTCTCGTTTGGGTGATATGTCTGAAGCTCGTCTTTGTATTTTACAAATCGATTCTCTAATGATCTACAATACATCAGGTGAGCAAACCAAGATATCAGGTGACAACTGAGGCTGGATAATTGATGCTTATTTATTAGCCTAAGCTTGTGTTTTCTGCTTTAAACTTTGATCTGCGTTTTCAAGTCCTAATGAAGTCGCCTTCTAGGTTGCATCTGGATTCTTGAATTTGATTTGAAAGTCGTGATTTTAACTCTAAAATTTGAAGTATTTGATTTCAAATACTAGTTTAATGTTTGGGAACAATGGTATTTCAAATGAGAGGGTAGGGGTTATTTGTAATGCCTTAGCCTAGTCATATTTAGAACTACCTTAGGTTTTAGTCAAATCCAACGTCTTTGGTTATCCAAACACTACATCTGGCTCAAACTCAGAGTTTCAAATCAAATCCTAGTCTCCAAACAAACAATCGCTCTTTTTGAAGAAAATTAGACTGATTGACCTCTGTTTGTACTCAAATCTGTACTTTGGCACACTTTAATTTGTGAAGTAGCAAATTATGATATTTTCCTTATGCTCATGTTGCAAGATTGAAGTCATTAGTGAAGGCCCCTTAGTCTATCTATTTAACTTTAGAGGAGGGAAGCCAAAATTTCATGCTAGATCACAACTTATCCCTATAGTGTTGTTTGTAGCACAATGGATTTTTGTTCTGTATTCTGATTTTTAACTAAGTTTAACAGCTCATTGCATTCTTTGTAACAAAACCTAGTTCATCATCATGGACAGGTGAAGTAGTCTCCGTTCCACTCCCTCGTAACATAACGTCAATATGGCCTCTTCCATTTGGTTTGCTGCTTCAACAGGCAGCTGAAAGAACCTCAACATCATATAATCCATTTACATCTTCAAGCCCTTTATTTGGTGAATGTGATATGCCCCGTCCTAGAAGAGAAATTGCACTCTGCCCACCACAAAATTTCCCAAGTGCATTTGATCATATGAGTAAAGAAGACATGTCCTCACTGTGCTCACATATGATTCTGAGAGATACACTGGAAGAACCACAGGTATATAATGATCTATCATTTATCGTTGGTATTGTCCATGGTGTTACGTTTCTTCATGGGTGCTTTTTATCTGAATTATTACTTTTTTTTTCTGGCATCTCGCTTTTCTGTATCAGTTGACTTATATTGAAGAACGAGGAAAGCTGAATATCATGAAGAATTTTGATGAAAGAACAATATGGACTAGTAATCAAATACCTTTGATGGCATCATATAATAAAGGTTCCTCTCATTATCTCCCTTAATATCAATCTCAAATATCTATAAGCTCTACCAGATCTTAGGTTCTTTCTTTATTGCCCCATGTTTCACTCCACATGACTCTCCATGCAGGAAAGATGCAGCATTCAGTTTGGGTTGTAGAATTAGTTAATGGTAACCATGAAGTGGCAAGTGGCAGTTCATCTGATGCAGTTCCTGCTGGGGTATTATCAAAAGAGTTCTCCTTCCGCAGGATATGGCAGGGGGAAGGTGCTCAGACAGCTGCCAGTAAGGTGCTTGTTTACTCTGGTATATTTCAATGAATGCTTGTTAAGCGTGTTGAAATATTGAAAGTTATCAGTTGTTTGGCAACTACAACACGTGAATGGTAGTATTGGAATCTAATTTTTGGTTCACGTGCAAGAATCGAGTTATACGGTTTGCATCTGAGGGGGAGTGTTAGAAAGCCAATACCTCAAGTGAGCCGGAGCCCAAGAGTTTATTGAGCTGATTACTGTGTTTCTTGAGTGCCCCTCCCCCCTACATAAATGGGACCTCTATTTTATACTCATCATCAAGCTATAATAATATTTCTCATTTCTAGTTTTAGATATTACCTAGTGATTGTCTTTTATTTTTCCATTTAATGGATTATATATTATTGGAAAGGCAATGGTTTTGAAATAAACTGTTGTCACAAATGATAAGCATTTAGCTCATAGTCCATCAAACGATTAGTTAAAGTCATCATTGTGTGGCTATCAACTTAAACAAAGTGAAAATTATTTATTTGTTAGAATGGTACATGGCTTAATGGGTCGATGCGGCAAATTTCATTGTTCAGGATATGTGTGACTGTTGGTTTTGGTGGTTTACCTCTTTTTACTCACACACCTCCCGTCCTTGGTTTAGTCTTTAGTAGTATTCAAAGCCTTAGTTACTCCTGGAGCTTCTGGTGCCAGGTTGGCTCCTTAGTTTATCTGATAAGTTCATTCTGTCTGATTTTAGAGTAGACTACAGACAGTACGAGGGGGGCTTCCCTTAAAAGTGGTCTCATTTCCTAAAAATCATATAAATTTGCGGGTTATATGATGTCATGATCTCTGTTTTACTCACATGCGCTCTCCCTATCCTGTATTTACTTTAATTGATCTTGATATCCATTCATGTATCCCTTTCACATTCTGAGATACATTATATTTTGTATATTGTTACATTTTGATTTCAATTATCCTACCAGGTATTTTTGGCAACAGATAGTGATGCAGCTCCAATAATTTGTTTTCTTCTACAAGAACAGAAGAAGTTGTTGTCTGTAAGACTTCAAAGTGTTGAAATAAATCATGAGATTCTATTTGATATTAAACCTGACATGAGCTGGGGCATACCTGCAGTGGCAGCTGCACCAGTGATTGTAACTCGTCCAAGGTAGAGTATCTTTCTTTTTATGTTGGTTAGAATGTTAAATAATCTTATGGACACGACTTTCTCTGTCTTATTTTTTCAGAGTCAAAGTGGGTCAGTTACCATTTACAGACATCATCGTTCTCGCTCCAGAAAACATCCTTCTCCTTTATGTAAGCTGTATGCATAAGTGGCTTATGCTGATTCAACTATCTGCTAGTGGTTAATTGTATTCGACTTTACTTTGAGTTGCATTAGCTTTAATTGTTTATGTATGCTTAAAAGTTATTTATTTTCTTCCAGTCAGTTTTGATTTTGTGTTTTATTCAATATTCTTCTGATTAATTCTTTATCTGGCTTAATATGTTATGTATGATTTTTTCCTACGTTCCTTTCTAATCCTTTCTGCCATTTTAATGCTTCTAAGGGCTAACATTAACATGAATTTCAATCTGAGGATGTGGTCTGTGAGCTCCTTGGCGTAATTGAATTCATGCCGTCGGTCAATTGTTCTAATGAGACTTTTTAGTTGCTTTTATTGCTTAATGCTTACTAACCCTGTATTGCATTTGATTTTGGCAAAGTTATTTATTATTTATACGTAAACACTTCTATTGACCTCTTTATCCTGAATGTAGTCCAAATATCCAATTCATACATTTTCTGTTGTCTAAAGTTCTTATGATAATTCATTTATATAACCATTTGTTTATTATTTTTACCAACATCCTTTATATATTGCATTTTTGCAATACTGCACATTTGTTTTTCTGAAGTTCGATGTCTTTTGATAGGCATTTTTTGTTAGATGTGTATAATTTACGTTTACATGTGTTTTAATTGCAGACAGGGAAACAATGTCTGTGTAGGTACTTTTTGCCATCTGGTTTGGGTAAAGGCCAACTTTTACAGAACATCGAGTTTCCAGAATCGGCATCTGCTTCTCACGAGCTGAAGATTATAGGATTGGCGGATGCTGTTGAAGGGCGCATTAATGTTATAGTAAATAATGGGCAGGTATGCTAGCTTTTTCAGTAACTGTTGTTGCAGTTTTTTTTAACAAATTTGTTTATTCTGTATAAGCAAGCCTTGAGTTCTGGATCAACCTTTTTATTTGTAAATGCTTTCCAATATTATGAACTAACTGTTGGAGAACAGCTGTTAATTCATCATTGGTTTAAGGCCTAATATAACATTTTTTTCTTGTTCGGCCATCCAGCTATTAATTTGCATTTATTTTACCTTGAATGTGCCATTTTGGTGCATGGTTATGGCGAGTTGGATTTGTTAATTATATATTCAAGTGCTTGGTTACAGAATTTCAGATCATATGTTTGCCAAAATGCATATTTAATATTTTCTGGATTTTGTCATTGCAAACATTCTGATTCTACCTGTTAAAATTGCTTGCCTGGGTAGATTTTCTTATGGGCCTAACTGAATCTTTTTGTTTTTTTTTTCTTAGATGTTTCGTTGTGCACTACGAAGAAGCCCTTCCTCTTCATTAGCAAATGATTGCATTACAGCAATGGCTGAAGGGCTGAGTTCTAATTTTTATAATCATTTCCTTGTTCTTCTTTGGGAGGATGGCAATTCTGCTTATTTATCAGAGGCTGACTCTAGTGTTGATTCAGAATGGGAATCATTTTGCAGTATTATGATGAACATATGTAGAAAATCCGGAGCAATTTCTCAAAAGTTTTCAGAGCCAGTGCCTCAATCTTCTTGGGAATTTCTGATTAACAGCAAATACCACAAGAGCTATTGCAATAATCATTTCATTTCAAGAATTTCGTCTGGAAAATCAATTAACATGCACGAATCAGGTTCCTGTCTACCAAGTATGAATCATACACAGAGCTCTGAAAAATCATTCTACTCTGATCTGTTGATGGAAAGTTTGGAATCGTTGCATGCAGTTTATGAAAGTTTGAAACTTCATAATCTTCGTAGACGGTAAGTTGCTGTTTATGAACCTTAGTCTCAGTGAAGACCTTCACACCTCAATTTCTTTCTGTAAACATTTTTCTGCACTGTTGCGTTTGTTTGCTCAGCTGTCCCAAATGACAGTGGTAAATTCCATCGAAGTATTTTCTTGAATAATGCACTTGTCAATTAATTATATTTTACCATGAATTATTTACATATTTGATTAAAGCTGAGCTCATCTACTTTTTCATCTTCTTGCACTAAATTGGTGCGATGATTTGTTGTGAGATTTTGTGCAATATCAGTTCCCTCGAGCTCAAGATTTCTGTTCTTGCTTGCAGGGACTTGGAGCTTCTAGCAGTTTTGTTGTGCAACATAGCTAAGTTTTTGGGTGAGGGAAGCTATTTTGATCATTATATCCGTGATTTTCCTATTCTTTCCAAGCGAGCTGGGACGTGTGTGTCCTGCACCTCCAAGAAAACTCCTCCTAGTTTATTCAAATGGCTTGAATATTGTTTGCAACGTGGATGTAGTTCCTCTAATGTTTACGATCTTCCACCGTTAATTTGTAAAGATGGGGTTTCTGTTGTAAACTGGGCTCGAAAGATTGTCTCATTTTATAGTTTATTATGTGGTGCTAAACTGGTGGGAAAGAAGCTTTCTTCTGGTGTTCATTGTAACATTGCCCCTGGATCATATTGCACTCAAGAGGAGATAACTGTCTTGTCAATGGTTGGGGAGAGATTTGGACTGCAACAGCTGGATTCACTTCCTTGCGGCGTATCTCTTCCATTGCGTCATGTAAGACAGCTTTAAAATATTGTTTCATGTGATTACTTTAAAAAACTATAATGTTGAGAATTGAGAGTTCCCTTAGGTTATATTATACTGCCATTGCTTCTCTTAGGTGTTAACTAGGACAACAGTATAGGCAGGATTATTTTCCTATTTACATTTGCCTCCTTTCGAAGAAGGTAGTTCCCCTATTGTTGCTGACATCTGTTGTAATACGATTTAGATGCCTTGGTCTTCTTCTCTAGCTATTTCAAGTTTATGTCTGCATTGTGTACTACCTCATTATATACATCTTATTTTTGCACTCCCTAGGCATTGGACAAGTGCAGAGAATCTCCTCCTACTGATTGGCCTGCCGCTGCATATCTTCTACTTGGCCGTGAGGAGTTGGCTATGTCGCGTTTGACACATTCATCCAAACCTAACGAACTTGAAACACAAACTAATGTGAATTTGATCTCTATGTCTACCCCTTATATGCTACATTTGCACCCAGTCACAATTCCATCCACAGCTTCTGATACAATTGGATTGGAAACAACTAAGTTTGAGGATACAGATTCTGTTGATGGGTCTACAACAGATGGTATGGAGCACATATTCAACTCTAGCACACAGTTGCGGTATGGCCGAGATTTGCGATTGAATGAGGTCAGTTTTGGATACCAATGATCTTACACCTGATCTATCATTTTATTTTCTTCCTAGATGTTCATTATTTATATGCAAGTTATATATCAAGATTACAGGCTTCCATGCACTGAAGAGCTTTTGATACATGAATAGAACAACACTCAAGAGTTATATATGTATCTAAAGTGCTTGAGTTACCACATAAACAACAAGAAGTATACAATTATAGGTTGTTGTGATTAGACTATGGCTATTCACTCTTGCTATGTCAACGAAAATTGATACCTTCTTGAAAGTCTTAGACTTATAGTCTTGACCTTGCAACCCATGTGTTATTGGTTTTATTAGGTCACTTGTAATGCAATTTGTGTACAAATAGGATGCTGAACTGCTGATACATGTTCTGCTATTATTACAATATTGAATATATCTGTTATGTAATTATGTAGTAGTCATTGACAGAATGTATTTTTTTCTGTGATCGTATTTACTTCTCAGAGTGGGCACATAATGTTTTTACAGGCAAATGCATCTCAGTCTAATGCTTGGCTAGGATTGTTCTGTGCCCAAAACATTTTCTTGAAGTCACTGGAATTTCTATACTACCCTTTCTATACAATGTGAATGCTGGCTTCATTTGATCAATGCTTATTTTGGTTCATATTTTCTAATTGCAATCATCTTGATCTGGCATCTCACTTAGCTTATTGGTTGGTCCTGTTAAACCTTACATCACATTTCACATCTCACATATGGTTTTGCTGAAGCAGTAATAATTCAAACTCAGTTATAGCACATGTTGCTTATGATGACTTCCACTAATGCTAGGTTAGACGCATTCTGTGCTCTGCAAGACCTGTGGCAATTCAAACATCTGTGAACCCCAGTGCTTCTGATCAGGACCTCCAGCAGGTATGCTTCATCTTCCTTTTCTTTCTAGTCTGACTTTTAGGTCTAAGTATGAGGCTCTGCCAGTGCAGCTTATCCAAATGTTCTTAATTTTTTCTATCTGCAATAACCACAAGTGGGGTCATTTGAACTAGAAACCTCATACTTATTATATGAGGTTTCTGCCACTTCACTCAGCCTTGGCTCCAAATCTCCTTAATACACTTCCGTAAATCAACCCTATAACAACTTATCATACATAAAAAGATCATGCTCCCCTCCTTTATCAACATTTCCTTTCTGACATATCTCTCTTTGACATTTGTTTGCATAGGCTCAGCTATGGCATCTTGCACAAAGGACCACTGCCCTTCCTTTTGGTCGTGGGGCATTTACACTTGCAACTATATATACTCTTTTAACAGAGGTGCCCCTAGTTTGAACTCACTGTTACTTTTTTCTTGATAAATACTTTTCTTATGCAAGTAGTTGCTTAAAGATATACATATGCTTCTAACATAATCTCTTGAAAATTTTGTAGGCCTTTACAGTCCCAAAGCTTGTTTTAGCTGGCCGATTGCCTGCTCAGCAAAATGCAACTGTATGTTTACTTCTATTCACATAGCAATGGCGTACTGCTGTTTCCATTCTTCACTGATTGCATGTGCATTGGGCTATGGTACTGGGAGTTCTGTTTTGATGATGAGAGAAATTTGCTTTTCTCTTTCCTCTTACCTATTGTGTCAAGGACATGTAGAAGTTTTTTTGGCAAGATTCCGTTTTTGTCCATATCTCAGTAATTTTTTTCTTTCATTATGATTTTCACTTTATTATCCATATCTATCCTTGTATTGTAGGAAATTCCGTTCATGATGGATAGTATCTCAATTTTACAACAATGAATGTTATTCCCGGGGCATATTATTTCACTTTGTTTACTGTTGACTTTGTCCATTAGCTTTTGGTTCCTTTTGAGCTATCATCATTTTTAGAAGTTTACCATGCTGACTTTGATATATTTTTTCCTGTTAGGTTAATCTGGACCCAAGTATAAGGAACATACAAGAACTTAAATCTTGGCCCGAATTTCACAATGCTGTTGCTGCTGGATTACGTCTAGCCCCCCTTCAGGTAGCCTTTCATCTATGGATAATATGCATTACATCTGTCCAAAATTGTCCGTGCTTTTAAAATGCCAGATATCAGTTCTTGATTAACTTATCCAGAATTATATGCCCAGGCAAATATTATTTTGTAGTCATGATTTTATTTCATGCTACTTCAATAAATGCTTAGATGCTGTGCCATTATTAGCTTTCTTTTGCTGGCGTTTGATTAGTTATTAATTCATGAAACATTTGCTTTACTTCTGTTCATTTCTTGTACGTATTATCAATGATTTTCGATTCTTGAATGTTCCGTGATGCTCATACACCCCTCTTATTCTCAGGGGAAAATGTCAAGGACATGGATTTTATACAACAAACCGGAGGAGCCAAATGTTATACATGCCGGACTTCTTTTTGCATTGGGATTACATGGTCATCTGCGTGTTTTATCTATTACTGATATATACCAGTACTTTTCACAGGTTTATATCTTCACAGCTTCTTGTTCGCCATTAGTTATTACTTACAGTAGTTTTCTAATTTATAATTAGGTATCTGATTTAGTTATTCTGTTGCATTATAAAACCAACAGTGTTTAGGTTGACAAATATACCCTTTTCCCTTTCCCACTCTTCGCTCATTATCCATTTTCAGTTTGGTGATTTAAATAAAATGCATATTCTTCTCTTTAGCACCATTTGCCTTACCAATGGCTCAATTTGATAGGAAAATGAGAGCACAACGGTGGGGTTAATGCTTGGTCTTGCTGCTTCTTACAAGGGGACTATGCATCCAGCAATATCTAAGGTGAATGATAGCATCTGAGAGTAACACTCCACATCAGAGATGTAATGTGGTGATTAGATTTACATCCGGTGGTTGGTATAATTAAAGATAAATTGCATAAAATGACCGTCTTTTGAAGACCTTGGCAAACAGTGGTTGTGGCAATTCATGGCCGTGTATTTTTTTTCATAGAGCACCAAGTTAAAATACGGTGCTTCGTAAAAAAAAATACACGGTCACAAATTGCTACAATTTTTCGTTCACGGTCACTTTTTGCCAAAGGTCTTTAAAAAGACGGTCATTTTATGCTATTTACCCTATAACCAATGAGACAAGCAGGGTTTTTTTTTTGTACATTGCAATAGCAATAACCTTCCATAGGTTTTACTTGCTAAGTTGCAAAACTTTAGTTACCATTGCTTTCATGGACAGTTTTGCTTAAAATAATGCTATACAACTTGTGTTTATTTACAGTACGTTCCATTGAGTTTTTTGTTCTTGTCCTCCTGATACATATTTTTCTTAAGATGTTGGGACCTCATCTACCTGATAAAAAGGATGAACTCGATGTTGATTCTTACATTTAAGTGTATTTCATGATGAACATCATTGCTAGAATTTTTAGTATTCATTGCGGGGAAACTTTTACACCTATGTAGTTCAATGGTAGCATTAATGCCATTGGGGGCCCAAAGAGGTTATTTTGTTTACGACGTCATTTTGTCCATTGCTTTTTTCCTTGTAATATAATATGACTTGCTCCTCTGTTCTGCTGCAGTCTCTTTATGTTCATATTCCCGGTCGCCATCCATCTTCCTTTCCCGAGTTGGAGTTACCAACGCTTATCCAGGTGCTCGCTATGGGGCTTGTATCATTATATCACTGTCAAAGTATGCTCATATGTTTTGTCCACCCAAATTACATTTTCCCGGCTTCTGCGTTTTTTTTTCTACCATTAGAATGTTCAAATATTTCTTTCTTAAACATTCTTCCACATGCATATGCAGACTTCAACCATGCATAATGTATCCATGCATATTTGTACCTCATGTGTTTAGCGTCTGGTTTTAGATCGGTGTAGGAATCATCATAAGTTGGTTTAAGTGCAGATTCAGATGCTCCTGAAATATGATTTTAGTTGAAATCTAATGTGTTTTCTACTTCTAGTTCTGATTTAGGAACGTCTTTTGTTGGTTTTCCAGTCAGCTGCGCTATTGTCAGTTGGGCTACTTTATGAGGGATCAGGGCACCCATTATCAATGCAATGTCTTTTGGTATTTTCCTACTCTGTTCACTTTACCACGTCACCAGGTTGGAATTGGTATCATTTGTTTTGTGTTGTGACTTTTATATCCTATAATCTTCCATTACAGGGTGAAATGGGCCGTAGGACTGCAGGGGATAATGTGCTTGAAAGGGAGGGCTATGTTGTTTCTGCCGGATTTTCATTGGGTCTTGTTGCTCTGGGTATGAGTAGTTTAGTTCTAAAAAAGGATTAAATATTATGAATTTGTTTTTGTGACTGATCTAACTATTGTATTTTTAACTGAAGGCCGTGGAGAGGATACTCTTGGTTTTATGGATACTGTTGTTGATAGACTGTTCCACTACATTGGTGGAAAAGAACTACCTAATGTAGGTTTTTTTATAATAATTTACTTTGTCATCTATGTGTTTAACTTCACCTTAAATTTCTCTGAATAACATCTTATAACTTGTGTTTTGTCAGGAAAAATCCCCTTTGTTACCCTCATCGGCTGATGAACACAATCGTGGTGCTGGGCAGGTTGTCTGCTCTACGTATGTTTCTTTTACTGAAAAACTTTTGCATTAATTTAAACCTGATCTGGCATGCTGTTTTGCCTTTGCTGGTACTTTTGTGCTATAGATGATGGATGGAAGTGTGGTTAATGTTGATATCACTGCACCCGGAGCTGTAATTGCTCTTGCTCTAATGTTTTTGAAGGTGAAGTTTTCTGTGAAGAATCTACTATTCTATTTTACTTAATCTTCCAACATCACGTGCCTTACTTGCTAGTTGTTCATTGCAGACGGAGTCAGAAGTTATTGTGTCTAGGCTCTCTATTCCTCAGACTTATTTTGATTTGCAATATGTGAGGCCTGATTTCATAATGCTTCGTGTTATTGCTCGGAATTTGATAATGTGGAACAGGTAAAGTCCTCTTAACTGTGATCTTTGTGCCTACTAATCTGCTGCATAAATGTCATTGAGAGATATGCTACTCTGTTGTAGGGTTCATCCCTCCGAAGAATGGATTCAGTCCCAGATTCCTGAAATTGTCAGAAACAGTGTGAAAGGCCTTAGTGATGATAATAACAGTGATTTTGATGAAATGGACGCTGAAGCTTTCGTCCAAGCATATGTCAATATTGTCACTGGAGCATGCCTCTCTCTTGGTAAAACATGTTACATACTTTAGTTTTGAACATGTTTTCATACTCGCTTGATCGATAGATATCATTTTCAACTTTGATATGGCTCCATGATTATATGCTAAGAATACTGCATATCTGCACATTCTTAGCATATAATCATGGAGCCATATCAAAGTTGAAAATGATATTTAGTTATCGTTCTAGCAAATGTTTTGTCAGATTAATGATGTTAGTTTTCTACTTTTTAACCCATTAAAAGTTTCTAGGTTCGCATTTGCTTCACTACTGCTGATAAGATTATTAAGCACTTGACCCAGCTCACAACTAGACTCCCCATTGTGAGGACTGTAAAGTGTTGTTTGTGCTGTTTCCTAGACTTGAACATACGGCCTCACCTTTAAGGGTCGCCCTCATATGTCTTTCTTTATTTTTCCCTTGGATTTGAATATTCTCAGTGCACACAATTTTAGTTGGCTGATTCTTTCATTTATCTTTAAGTTTTTTCACATTATCTGTTGTCAGGGTTGAGATTTGCTGGCTCGAAAAATGGACAAGCACAGGAATTACTCTATGATTATGCTGTCTACTTTCTGAATGAGGTCTGGCATTCACTGTGCTACTGTTTAAGTTAAACTTATCTGGTAAATGGTTGTCAATTGTTTATTTCTAAATGTTTCCAGATCAAGCCTGTATCTGGTGCTAGTAGAAATAACTTCCCAAAGGGTTTGTCTCACTATGTCGATCGTGGGACATTGGAGACATGTCTTCATCTTGTTGTTCTTTCCTTATCTGTGGTAAAGTTCAACTTGGTTATTAGTTATTACTTCCTTTTTATTAAAACTTCTCCTGCATTTTGCAATTTGGAAATTACAGAATCTTAGCTGAACATCTCGGTGACAGGTTATGGCTGGTTCTGGGAATCTGCAAATATTCCGATTATTGAGATTCCTTCAAAATCGGAACTCAGCAGATGGACATGTTAATTATGGTATTCAGATGGCTGTAAGTTAAATCTCACATTTTATAATCTGCTCTTCCTGAGTGTTTTGAAATGCAAAACTACAGGCTTGATGGATGTGCTTTAAGATAGACCTCTCAATGACACGCACATGTAGTAGATGATTACTTGGCCTCGAAGAACATTCGACTTTGAGATGCATTGAAGTATCTTTGAAATGGTGAAATTACCCTCATGCAAAAAATAAAAAGGGTATTTTTGTCATTTCACACCCAAAGGTTGACAGAATTGGGGTAAATTGAGACTAAAAAAAACTTAGGGAGCTTGCCAAAAACTTCTTGAACCTAGGGGTAGTTGATTGAGAAGGGTGCGTACTTAAGGGAAGCCAAATGAGCTTATCCTGTTAGATTAATTCAATGTCCATGTGAGCTTTTGAATGAGATGGCTTAAGCCATAGTTAGTTTGTATATATATTTAACTGAGAAAGAAAGAAACTTCTCTTTTTTGTTTTCACATCTTGATGTTATAGCTACTCGTCTGGCACTGATTGCAGGTAAGCTTAGCGACCGGTTTCTTGTTTCTTGGAGGAGGAATGCAAACATTTTCAACCAGCAACAGTTCTATTGCAGCTCTACTTATCACTCTTTATCCACGCTTACCCAATGGACCAAACGATAATCGTTGCCATCTTCAGGTACATGAAGTCTCTGCTGCGTGTCAAAAACTCAGAATAAAGTGGAATAGATGAGTCTTTTCCCAGAAACAGTACAAAGTCAGCTAATGTATGTAGGGAAGTTATAATTTGTGTCGGATCAGTGCAAGATGTTCCGACAATTGTGTGGTTCAACTTTTGACTTACTGAGTATTTCATTTGTAGCCCATCAGTTGAATATACTAAGAACTAATTTAGTATCCAATCGGGCTCTGCTTAGGTGTATTATTCTGGAATGTTGCGACAAATGTGTAAAATTGCTACTGAGCGGAGGGGATTCTAGTGAATTAGAAAGATTACGCCTTTTAGCCTTAGGGTGATCTCATTAAAGGAAACGTTTTAGTGGGTCAGAAGGGAAATTTAATATGTGCCAAGAAAATAACTTGACTTCAGTGAGAGGTTCTAGAAGGCAAACTTGAATTTAAAAAGGGTTAGTTGCACATAATTATTTTATGAATTGCCTTCAAACACATGACACCATAATAAATCTCCACAAACACATGACCCCATAATAAATTTTCCGTACATATGACTGCCTCAAACACAATTTTATAATATCCCAAAAATACTATTCTCATCCTTTAATCTTCCGATCCCAGTATGATTTCTTGGAGGATTTTGAGAACGTAAACAAATTAGTATCGGAAGAGTAAAACGTGAGTGTGAGTAGTTTTGGGATATTTTTAAATTTCACTCACTCGTAAGCCATGTGACAAAAAAAAAAAAAACTCTTAATGGTTTCCGCCTATTTGGTGTGATGGTGACATGTGAAAATTCTTAAGTGTAATGTGTTTGTGGAAATTTACTATGAATTCATGTGTTTGTGGACAATTCATAAAGGTAGCTATATGCAATTTACCCATTTAAAAATACCTGCTGGCCAAGTAGCTTAGAGCATCAACATTACCAAGTCAGGGAAAGCTTCCCTGGCTCGCATAACTGAAGGTAGTAGGACTGACTTAAGTGTACATAACTGTTCTCTTGTTTGAGCAAATATTGTGAAGGTTCTTTCTGAAACATTTTATGAAATAAATTGGATACGTAGGTTCTTTCTTGCAACATTTTTGTGAACGGTCCAGTGTCTGAGCATGGTTTATTTCCTTCGACTGCTCAACAGTTTCATGTCTTGTAGCATAGTTTCTTTTGCTGATGGAAGTGTTCACTCTAGGCTTTCAGGCATTTATATGTGCTTGCAACAGAGGCTCGTTGGGTTCAGACGGTTGATGTTGACACGGGCTTGCCTGTGTATGCCCCACTTGAAGTTACCATAAGAGAAACCGAGCATTATGCAGAAACGAGTTTCTGTGAGGTCACTCCTTGTGTTCTGCCAGAACGTGCCATAGTAAGTTTTTGAGATTTGTGGATGAACTACTTAGCTACCTGCCCTTCACCCTTTATGAATGCTTCATCCTCACTTCATGTGACTTCCATTGCAGATTGACATTGTGGCATATTATCCTTATTGTATATTTCCTTTTTAATTCATAAAGGGGAAATTACAAAAAAGAAATGCCATGTATTATTATTCACTTTTTGCAAATCATAGCCTTGTTCTTTGATAATGATAAAAAAAGTACCTTACACTTGTATTTTTGTTGCATTGTTTCAAAATGACAGTTTTCGCCTTTAAAATTTTAAAACAAAAAAATCCAGAATTTGAACCCCCTTAATTTTCTTCCTCTTTGTACGTACAATACTAGTTCGAGGCTCTGTTTTGCCATCATCAAAGAAGAAAAGGTATGATTTGCAAATAGTGGATAGTACAACAAAACAATTTTTTTTGTTGTTGCAATTATCCCTTACAAAATCTTTGGTGTTTGGGTTGATGAGTTTTCTAATATAATGCTTGCAGTTGAAGAGAGTAAGCGTTTGTGGTCCTCGCTACTGGTCTCAAGTAATCGATCTTGTCCCAGAAGGTAAATGTATTCCACTTCCTCCGTTTTGGTTGCTAAAGCTCTCTGATGCTATTTCAAGTAGCTTTAATCCCAAACTCTTCTGCAGATAAACCTTGGTGGAGGTTTGGGGACAGAAATGATCCCTTTAACTCAGGTGTTCTCTATATCAAACGGAAGGTTGGATCTTGTTCATATGTGGATGATCCCGTTGGCTGTCAGTCACTGTTGTCACGAGCAATGCACAAGGTTTTTATCACATTACACAACATCTCCACACTTAATCCCAAATCTTGTCAAAGATATGAACTATTCACTTTGAATCTATTGATAACAGGTGTTTGGTTTGACAAGTTTAAGAGCATCTGAGTTAGATACTACTAGTACCCAAAATTCGCCTGTATCTGTAACCATTGATCAATTGGTCAGTACCTTCTCTTCTGATCCTAGCTTGAATGCATTTGCACAACTCTGTTGCGACCCGTCATGGAATAGCAGGTAAGTACCATATGTACTCTTTTCCCTACCCCGTACCGGCCTTACATTAATTACCGTGGAAATCTCACTGAACTACCCTTAAAAGTATGCACCAATCTCTATCAACTACCTCTAAATTCAAAAAGTTTTTGACAACCCCCTAAGGTTTTGTCTCAAATTACCCGTTCTCTGCCAACTCTGGGGTGTGATATGATGAAAATTCAGTGCTTTTCATTGTGTTTATTTTTTACGTGAGGGTATTATCGTCATTTCACAACCAAATGTTGAAGGAACTGGGGAAAACTGAGACTAAAAACGTAGGGGATTGTCAAAAACTTTTTAAAATTAGGGAGCTGATTGAGTTTGGTCCATACTTAAGGATAGCTGTTGAGTAAGATTATCCCTTAATTACCCACACATAGGCATTAGCATTTATGCATCATGCATGTGGGTAAATCATTTACCACTGTAATTAATTACCCAATGTGTATGCAGATCCAATGTCGATTTTCAGGAATTTTGCTTGCAAGTGTTGTTTGAGTGTGTCAGCAAAGACAGACCCGCTCTTTTACAGGTGATTGTGTGACTTGGCACCAAAATTCGGCTCTGGTGTAGAGTTTGTGAATCTTCATGCAAACTATGCTCCATATCCTATCGTACTCACTAATCTGTTTGCTCGTATCTTTCCCCATATAAACATTATGCAGGTTTATTTGTCATTGTACACAACAATTGGGCATATTGCAGATCAAGTTACCAGTGATACAGTTGTTCTAGATGACTTGCTGTCTATTTCTAGTTTGAAGGTAATTTTCTTACTATTTTCCTCTGCTCGCTAGAAAATCGAGAAAAATAAAGGGAAGGGTGAAAGGACGGGATTAAGGTGTTATTTTTAGCTTTTGGACTCAAGACCTTGCTTAAGTAGAAAGAAGAACCAAACCCGTAAAGAACCTTGTAAGATTGAGATGTCTAAAAATGAGCTCTCAAGTAGGAGGGAACACTAGATTTTGCCACTTGGCCCCATTAACTTGAGAGAGGTCCAATAAGAGGCGCCCAGTAGGGGCTAAATAAAAAGGAGAGACGCCCAATAAGGATTATATAACGCGAGGTAAAGATACCCAACAAGAATTAGAGAGGGAGAGAAACTCAAAAAGGGTTGAATAGAGAGGCCCAACAGAAGTTGAGAGGTGCATATAAATAAGATGTGAGGCACCGCCGTTGGGACTTCAACATGCTTGCCCAGTTAGACAAACAAGCTTTTGGTGGGATTAAGATGATGTTGACACAACTGATCATTCGAACTCTAATGCAGCTTGCATTAGCATACAACGAGGCTCTATCGAGCGGAAGATTGTGTTCATCAAGAGGAAGCATCATTCAATCCATCTTCTTGGGGTCTCTCAGGAAGCGAGTGGAAGAGCTCCTAAACTCTTCCCAGGAATTAAAAGACGACCTCAAGAGTTACCTCGAGTCTTGGAGATGGCCCGGTGAGGAGTCCCGAGCAGAAAAGGATTCGGTTCTACTGTCTTGGTATCTCCAGTGGTTCGGTGTACCTTCTCCATCTGTTATCACAACAGCAGTGCAGAAAATCAAGCCCAGGCTCATGTCAAGATCTTCGGTGCCTTTGTTGAGGCTGCTCATGCCGACCACTCATCTTAACGCTGTTGGTGAAATAGATAAGTTCCTCTTCTCATCTCAAGTTAGCTAAATTGTGTAAATTTTTAATGATATGTTAGCTGTAACTAGAAAAACGAAACAT
>JAYMTN010000150.1:0-20855 GCA_036897425.1 Erodium trifolium
TGGGGCCGAGGTGGGCCGATTTGACCGGTTGGGTCAGGTTCCGAGTCAGTTTTGGACAACCCTATTATGTGGTTGTCCTCTCTCCCCTCCGGTAGCACGGGGGTTCGACACCACGTCGACGTCTTCGGTATCCATGAGCCTTTGTTGACTTATCGCTCCAGAGTTTTGGCTCGGGGGGAATAGGTCTTAGGTTGCCGGTACGAAATTGTCGTTTCCCAACTCGATATACATGTCACTCCAATTGAGATCCATTGTAAACAAAAAATAACAAATGTAGAGAAAGAATAGAGTTGTAGTTCGAGGAAGTTTTGTTGGTGTGTGAAAATGAAAGGATGTTTGTCGTTTATATAGGGGAGAAGGGGAAAAAAGAGGGTATGCCGGCGCTGCCATGTGTCGCCAGTAGGGAGAGCGCCAATGACCAGCGCTGTCTTTGAGGCTCCAAAGGCTCTCAACGCCAGCGGTGAGAGCTAACGGCTAACTCAACGTCAACACTCAACACCAATATTGAATCGCCAGTTTCCCGCTAACTTTGCGTTGTCGATTTCTCACAATTAGTGCCTTACTGCTAGCCGCCCCATCAGCGTTGGAGATGCTTTAATCAGGGTTGGACCTCTACGCTCACGCTCTAAAAGACTGAATGGAACCTAGGGATGGCTATTCCGGAAACAATCCTCTACAACGGATAACGAAACAGAAATCTGCTACCGCATATATGTTTCCATCTCAACCGTTCAGACAAATCAACCGATACTGAACCAGCCAATCACAACAGACCACGAAATTGTTCACCATGCCCAAATAGTCTTCCTATATTTGCCTCCAACCAATAATTGTCGTTCGGTACAGTAGTTCACACTGGATTTTACTCGGCAATTGCGGCGGCGGCTCATGTTAGCAAGCAATCCGCCCAATTTAGCTGAGCACAGTTTGAATTAACGCTCATTCCTCCTACTATGAACCCCATTCTTAATCCCTATATTTCCCGCTAATCACACTCCGTTCCTCAGATTTTTTCTCGGGAAAATGAACCACCGAAGCCTGCAGAATCCGCCGTCGGTTCGTCGGCAATCGAATTCGCAGAGGTTTGCTCTCTCTGGAACTTGTGATTTCGTTTTGTTAATTCTGTGTGATGCTATATGTGATTTTCTTCTTCGTCTGGCGCAATTTTCTGTTTGGCGCCGAGAAAATGAGAATCAGAATTCACCAGACCCATCCGTGAGATCTGTATATGTTATTTTGACCTGCAACTACTAATTTCTTAGTTGGATCAGTGCCAAGTACTGTCTAATTGTTGAATTTGCTTTTCAGTTTTAGGAGTCTTTCATTCCCAATGAATTTGACGTTCTCTTGTATATTGGAGAGCATCAATCTGCAAGCTTCTCAGTCGATCTGTATGAAATAGAGGTGGGGAATAGTTGACTGGTAAAGAAATTTAGTCCCCTGTCTTTATGTTCATAACATGCCTTTTCTTGTTAGACTATTCGATCCAATTTTGTAGATTAGTTGAAAATGCACTGTTCTCTTTCGTTTTCTCCAAAATCGCAAATGCTCGTTGTAGAATTAGTTATGTTTTCAAGGATGGAAGGTTTCAGAATCTGAATCATATGCCAGACACTTGTACTGCAACCAGATCTAGTATTTGTAAAATCTGGAATTGATTTCTCTGACTTCATTTGCAATTTTCTGCATCATTTTGATAAGTGCTTTTGTAATGATAACCCTTGGCCCGTTACAAATCTCCAAAACTTCTAACTATTATTTCCTTAGCTCCAAAAAACTAAAATTTTAAGTTGACAGCTAGGTGCTCAACTTCTCCATTATGTAAGCCAGGTAACTGCTTATGAAGTTTAGTCGGCGCTGTTCATCTTCTAATGTCAAAGTTATCCACCACTTTTAGTTTGGTGGGCAGAATTAATTTTCTATAGACGTATCGCCTTCTTGACGGTTGTTGTTATTTGCGTACAAAATAACTTAACTTGTTCTTCCTTATTGCAGTTAGTGACATATCAAGATATTGTTCTCCGGCCTGCATTTTCAAGGCAATAGTTGACTTGAGGAGATGGCAGACAGTAAAAAGCAGTTTAGAACTAAAGGTCGTCATCCTTCCATCAAATACAGATTTGGTGCAGTTGGAGGTGCTTCCCCTGAGCTTGCTGATTTTGGTTGTAAAGAATATGCCCCTCCTATCTCTAATAAACATAAGCAAAACAGTGAGATAGCAGAACCCAAATCAGTTGAGATACTGAGCACTGCTGAGCTCCTCTCCGCCGTTGGTCAGATATGGGATCATATGGATCCACTTTCTTTACTTAAAACTAATAGAGTCTCAAGTAGCAATAACAAGGGCCTCCCGAGAGAGGACATCTTGGGAAATCTTGGTCTGGAAGTAAATGACAGAGCTCCTACTTCAGCTGATGTTAACAGCTTTCATGTTGATTTAAAAGCTGGTGACCATTTTTCACATATGGTGCAACCAAGCTTACAGTCCCATAAGGTTTGTCAGAAAATGTCTGTCCTTGAATTGTGTAGAGAAAGCTACATACATTCAACCTTGCAGAGTTTTACCTACTTGCCTGATAACTATTGGAAAGGAAGTGGGGTTACAAGTCTGGGAATATCATGTGAGTTGGATAACATATATGGATGGATGAGTAATGCCATTCCAACTAGAATGAAATTCTTGGACAAAACCTCAAAAGCTGAGAACAAGAGAAATGGTGAAGAGTTAATTCCAGGAGATACAACCACCCCTGTGGAAGGATGCCTTTCAGTAGATAAAACTCACTCTGTGAAGAACTTGGGCATTAGGAATGCCGAATTCCTGATTCCAGGAGATAGAAAACATTCTGCAAAGAACTTGGCTGCTGAGAAAGCTTACTGCCATCCTGATTTATTCAAAGCCAAAGATTCATCAACATTTGATTGTTCAAAGGTGTCAATGAATACAGAATCAACCACCAGTCTATGTTCAGATTATTTCCTCGGTGCCACCGAAAATCATAAGGGATTTGCTAGTGTTTTAAGCACTCCAAAGTCTGGCCTATATGCAGACTACCAAGTTAACCTTCTAGTTTCCGACAAGAGTGCATTTAAAGATTGTCAACATGATAAGAATGATGTTGAGCTGCTTGAGAATGGAAGAAAACAATACGGGAAGTTTGTCATTGAGGAGGAACCAAGCACTAAAATGTGCTCAGTTGCACACGAAAAACCTCAGTATACCCTTGCTAAGCAACAGCATGCCTTTGCAGGGGCATTGGCTGGTATATGTGTTAGCCTTTGTCTACATCCAGTTGATACAGTTAAGACAGTCATTCAATCCTGCCGGGCGGAACAGAAGTCCATCTGTTACATTGGAAGATCTATTGTGTCTGAAAGAGGTATGTTTTATAAGAACTGAAAATCTCTGTTAGGCAACAGGCTTGTCTTGGAAAATCAAACACTATGATGTTTTACCATGTGAACAGTGCCCTTCTGGGGATTAATTGACATGCTTTTTGCAGGTTTAACTGGCTTGTATCGTGGGCTTTCTAGTAATATTGCATCTTCAGCTCCAATTTCTGCAATTTACACTTTCACTTATGAATCAGTTAAAGGGGCTCTGCTTCCTCTTTTCCCTAAGGTAATTTTATTCTCTTATTCTTTCCCTTGTTTAACCTCTCTCTCTCTCTATCTCGCTACTATTTTGTTGAGAGGGATAAAGGAAATAACCTATTCTTAATTTCTTATCAGCTAGTCTGTAATTTATGATCATCTTCTTTTTTGCAGGAGTATTACTCTTTAGCTCATTGCATGGCAGGTGGTTGTGCAAGCATTGCTACTTCCTTTATTTTTACTCCCAGTGAGCGGATAAAGCAGCAGATGCAAGTTGGTTCTCACTATCAGAACTGCTGGTAAGCCTTTACTGCACTGGAGAAGGTCTTTCTAAATTTGAGTAACTTAACAAGTTCGATGTGGCTCACTTCACAATATGCATTATGTTTGGTGATGAGGACATTTACCATTTACCATTTACCATTCAGTATTATATGTGTTTAGTTTTGGTTTTGAGAGGTATTGTAATTTTTGTTTTAATTAAATAGTTTATGTAGCATGTTTGCCAATCTAGGCATCTATGCAAGAAAAGAAAATTGATTCCATGTATGAGACATTGTTTATTCCTGTGATTCTTCCATGTTAATTTCTGAATTGCCTTTGTAGGAGCGCGTTGGTTGGGATTATTGGAAAAGGTGGTTTGCCTTCATTATATGCTGGCTGGGGAGCTGTACTTTGCAGGAATGTGCCACAGTCAATAATCAAGGTTAGTTCCTTCTACATTGTGATGGGGTAAAATCTGAGCAGTTAAAAGTTCACTTGAGGTTGGACCCATATCAAACTTCTCAAAGAAGATATCCCAGACCAAAAGGAGTTTGGCCCTAAAATGATGATAGAAGTGTAAGTGTTCATGTTATAATGCCGGGCAAGTTTGGATCTAAGTTCATAGTGTTCAACCTTTTACCCCTTGCTTTAGAGGAATTCTCCTGACTACTTAAGCATATGGTTTTGAAGCTATCTTTTCCATCTGTGCAGTTTTACATGTATGAAAGCCTAAAACAAGTAATGTTGTCTTCACAGCATTCCGCTGTTCAACCAAGTGCATTACAAACGGTTTGTTTGCATCTCAACTCTATCCTCATTTATTCATTTCTAAGTATTGTTCCAATGATAATATAGTTTTCTGGAAACTGAGTGGAAACAGTATAATTCTACTTTATTCTAGTCTCTCCTATACAATATGTGACCAGGTAATTTTCATGCATGCAGCTCTTGTGTGGAGGACTAGCTGGATCTAGTGCTGCTTTATGCACAACTCCTTTTGATGTGGTGAAAACGAGATTGCAGACACAGGTTTGTAGATTTTTTTTTTGTCTTTTAAATGACCTTGTGAGTGGAAAGAGAAGGATTACTTAATCAGCTTCGAATGAATATACCTCCAACCTTTGCAATATGATTTGCTCATATCTTTTATCAAATTATCGTGCAGTCTGTCTAAATTAGCTTGCCCACGTAGTTTTCATAGAGAAGCATAAATCTGAGATAAGAATTCCTTAGTTAATGTGATAGCCAAGTACAGTGCTGAGGCTATAAAACATCTCAAGAGACAGATCATTATGTGCATAGATTTCCATCCAATAAAAGTTGTACTAACATGGATGTCATAATACTAAATCCTTCCACTCTCTACCTGTTGACTCTTGTGACCTGCCTAGACCTCAAGCCATTGTTGCCAAGAATTGGTGGATTTTAGCATAATTCTGCAGCTAAGCCATTATTAGTTTCTCTTATCTTCATAATTGTGAATTAGTGATGATCACAGACTAGGTTAAGTTTGCCTGTCTTATGAGGTGCATATGATGCAGATTCCTGGATCCAGAAGCCAATATAATAACGTGTTTCATGCCCTACAAGAAATAAGCAAGCAGGAAGGCCTGAAAGGTCTCTACAGGTATGTTTGTTTTATATCTTGTGCGTACATTTGGGAAGAAATTTTCTCATATGGAACACTCGGGTTTATAAGACATCATTGGACATAGTGAACTTGTAAGGGGCTATGATAGTCTTTCAGTAAGTCCATGTGATCGCTAGCATTATATAATGGTGCCATTCCTATATGCTGTTTTCAACTGGGAAATATTTGTTTAGTTCAGCTGGTGTCCACAACTTGGTTTTGTTCAGAAATATGATCATTGCTCTTTTGTGTGAACAGGGGGTTAGTCCCGAGACTGGTTATGTATATGTCCCAAGGAGCACTCTTCTTTTCATCCTATGAATTCTTCAAGAGTTTGTTTTCTTTGGGTGAGCAACAAAGTAATGACCAAACAATCCAAGGACAACAAACCATGGTAAGTACTGCAGCCTCATCACAGTCACCATCCGATCCATCGCCGTCATCATCAAGGAAGCTGCACAGCTGACATTCTTCAACGTGTGATGGCATGAGAAAAGATTTGGAATCTCAAGGCACTCGAGCTAGTGTATGTAAGCCTGCCTGGAAACGACTAGGAACAAGTCGGAAACTTGAGCTGAGCTCGCCAATCTAAAGTTTCGAGTCGTGCTGCTTTGAGGGAGAGTGGCCGCGAGCAAAGAGTCTGCACTATATTATATTTGTTCTGGTCGTTGGCTGTGTCCGTACACAGTGACGTGAAGCCATTCCTTTTGATGGAACTATTTTTCTGTGCCATATGTATTCGATGTGATACGGAAATGAGTAGGCGATTTTCATAAATGAGTCATGAGTGAGGGTAGCATATTTTTATGGGGTCATGAAAGGCCCATGAGTGTCATTGATTGATGTAAACAACTAATGTTGGATTGGAAAAAATAATTAATAAAAACGTTTATTGAAAATTAGAACTTATTCAGTTAAGTGATGTTTGAATTATGGTTTAAACTTCAGCGTTGTGAAAATAAAATTTATTAAATAATATAAACTGTTAAACTCTATCAGCAAGGTCGTTGTAGTATAGTGGTAAGTATTCCCGCCTGTCACGCGGGTGACCCGGGTTCGATCCCCGGCAACGGCGCTTTTTGTAATAAATCCATTTTGAATCTCGTATTGATGGAAATGGGCCTTTTCGGGTTTAATTGAATATGGGCCTTTTCTGGTATAATTGAATATGGGCGTACCTCCAACAAAGCACGTGGTTAGGTCTGGGCTTCAGCAGTGGCCCCATACGATTCATAATCACACGTGGTTTTCTGTATCATTTTGGTCTATGGTTGAGTTCACGAGTCAATAAATTCCATAAATTGACGAATCTTAACTCAAAATTTTGAATGACACAATTAATGAATAATAATCAGTTTATTACATGTACAAAATTTCACATTTCTTTTGATTAAAATAAAATTAAAATCTACTGGTAAAATTTGGTTCATTAACTTCACTCGCTGGAGCAGGTAAAATTGTATCAATAAGGACAAATACATCACACCATTTAATTTAATGAGTTGAAGACAAAAGAAGGTTCATCGAAACCTCACAAACTCGTACAAATTGCAGTTTTCTCAAAATTAGACATTGCACAAAAAATCATATATTCATGGTAATAAAATCTTTTCCCCTACTTTTTCTTTTGCCATCCCATATCAGCCAATCAGATGTTGACAATTAAGCAACCGAGTCCTGTGAGCCTCCACGCGCTTCAAGTACGTGACATGCAAATCCAAACAAGGCGGGAAGGCCACTCCAATACCAGCGGAGGTCAAATCCGTAATTAATGAAAAACAATATACGTTATTTAATATTAAATGAAAACTTAAATTTTTTACTGATCCAATCCTCTCCGTTGATAAATTTTCTCCACATTTTAATTCTCCGAAGATTTCAGTACACTGCACTGCACTTTCTCGGACGGAGGAGACGGCGGCGACGACGCCGTTTTTGGGGCAGATCGGCCGCAGTCGCATTGCTCTCACATAGCACTCATTGCTGTACTCTCAATAACCCAGCTGATTCAGACTCAGAAGGGTCTGGAGCTAGGAGATCTTCACGACTCTCTCTCCACTTTCTTCAGGTCTGAGCATTCTCTGTCGTTTCACCCCACATTTCTTCTTTAGTTTAAATCTAGGGTTTCGTTGTTGATCTGCTGCTCCAATTTGGGGTTGCTTTGAACTTTTGAGCTCCGAATTTTGTATCTTTTTGTTATTTTCCCCATAAGGAGGATGTTATTATGTTGAGATGGTGAGATGTTGGGGTTTTCGGTGCCTTTTGAATTTTGTTATGCTACCGCTTTGGCATCTGTTTGGCAGCTGGGAAAATGCGAACTTGAGTTGATTCAGAAAACCTGGTGTGCTAAGCTTTGAGGCATGAATGAGCAAGTTTGGAGTTTTGGCCTCTTCTTTATTTTAGCTACCAAATTCTGTTTCTCACCCATCGTGAATCTTCTGAAGCACTGTATATGAGTTGATTGAGCTCAAAATTTAAAATTCTTGCCTTTTTTTGGAGATACAAATGGGATTAATTTCTAGCACTGTCTGTGTAACAAAGCTCTGAGGTGGGATTGAAGTGGTATTGATGGCTCCTTGAATTTCTATAGATTCGTTTTAACTTTATGAATTATGCATCCACCAGTTTTTTGTCACTACTTTTACTAGGTGAAAGTGGTGTGTTATGATGTGATTAACACGAATGATATTGTGCTTTGATTTTTGTAGAGTTCATAAAAGATCAGGGGGATTAAGTTATTTCTTAGCATACCCTGATGAATATCCACTCGGGATTGCACAGAAGTGAAAATGTAAGAGTTGACAGTGCAAATGGTGCTAGTAGCAGAGATGATAAACAAAAAGAAATTTTTAAAGAATTTGTAGAAGGTAAATTATTATCTCCCTGTCTGCTTCTTAGGCAGTTGCATTCTTGCTCAGATATGCTTATGTCTTGTTTAGATTTGCTCATTATCATTTTTGTATCTTGAAACTGAGGTTTATATCATCAGGTAACCAGCTAGCGTATTTGGCTGAATGGTTTAGCAGTTTGCATCCTCGTTTTACTTTGCCATTGGATGCGGAGGAGGAATTGAGGGCACACTTGCTTGATGGTAGTGTTTTATGTGCCGTTTTGGACAGGCTGAGTCCTGGTTCAATTGCAATGGTTGGATTCTTTTCCATCTCTTTCTGTATGCCACTTCATTATTTTAAAATTCCAAGGCTTTCTGTTTTTATCCTCTTATTATTTTTTATTATTCAAACATGAAAATTGGAACTTTCTTGTAGATCAACAATCATTTTTCTTTCCTATATATCATACTCAGGTTGGCAGTTCTGAGCCCGGTATGGGAAATGTTGAAAGCTTTTTGGCAGTTATGGATGAAATGGCATTGCCGAAGTTTCAGAGTTCAGATCTGGAAAAGGTAACAAAAGAGTTATTGTGTTGTCTATACAGTAGTCTATTCTTAATGGTACCGGCTATACAATTTGCATAGGTTAAAACTTAAACCATTTTTCTGATCTAGTATAATCTTAGGGATCTAAGATGAAACTTGACCGGTGGATCATTTTGGTCAGGGTCCATACATTAGGTAAATTTGATCTAATTAAGATACAGGCCCCAATGTTTTTGGTTTGTCATGTTCCAAACTTAAAGGGAAACTCAAATGTAATGGTTGGTAAGCCTCCCATCAAGAATACATTATGACCTCCACTCGGCCCCAATAGTGTCATACATGATAATTTCAGTGCCAGGATGATTTCCTTTATTAGGTAATCCATCTACAATTTGGATTTGTGCCGAACTGTCAGACTGAGCTGACTTGCTCCTATACTTGGTAAGTTGGCATGCACAAGTTGCAGCTACGGGACATATAAATGTATAATAGTGAATTCCTATAATTTTCATCTCTATTTCTTTTGTCATCATTTGACTGGTGGTTCGGTATACCTGCAGGGGTCAATGGTGCCAGTTTTGAAGTGTCTCATGGCATTAAGAGCATGTTTCAATTTGAATGCTGAGGTTCAGAACATTCAAGATCACACAAGAAGGAGATGGAGCCTCACTAATGTAGAACATGTAGAGGGAACTGATAGGTACTTTGGGGATGTATCAACATGTGGAGAAGATAATCAAGGGAATTCAATGAACTTCAACTCACACAATAAGGAACGAGAGATGCTCCAGTCCAAGCAAGAATCTTATGATGATCTTTCTCATGCTAAGATATTGGAATCAATGAAAATAGAAAATTTAGATGTAAGTTTATTTAAAGGTTCTTAATTTCTCAAAACTTACATTAATTAACAAAATTCAGCGCTATTTTTTTAAAACTATTTTCCTCATGATGAGAAACAGGCAAATGGAAAAATTTCTGATGATTATGGCACTGAATTACAACCCTTTCAGTGATAAATCTCTAACGCCTACATGCTTGACATATTTATCAAATATTAATCCTAACACATCACCTGTGGTTATTTTGGTATTATTTTGTGCAGTCTGTCTCAACTCAATTACTTCTCAACATAGTGCATGAAATATTCGAGGAATACCTTGAGAAAAAGAATGAGGCTGTTCCTAATGTATGGCAATGAGCTTACACAAATAAATATTTATCATTACATTTCACTACTCTTTTGCTTAAAATTTCTAATTTGAGCATCTGTTACTTTATATTCAGCGCGTTGCACGTCTGTTGAGAAAAGTTGTGCAAATTCTTGAGCGACGGTTAGCAACTCAAGCGGAAAACCTGAAAACTGTAAATTATTTGGCGGCCTATTTTCTTGATACTATTGTCTTAAAGTCCCTCATGAACATTTGATGTTTAAATTGTTGTATTTCTGCAGCAAGGCAATCTCTATAAGGCTCGGGAGGAGAAGTATCAGTCAAAAATAAGACTACTAGAAACCCTTGCTGCTGGGACTAGTGATGAAAATGAGGTACTTTCAGTGATAGTTTTGGGTGTGTGCTCCTTTTGGTTTATCATTGTTCTATAAAAATTTACCTGAACTGGTCTTGAATTGTTTTGAACAGGTTGTTCTGAACCAGCTTCAACTTGCTAAGGTACTATTGCAATCAGTTATATCCATGTTTCTTATTATGGATCCTTTAGATTGTGTGCCTCTTACACTGCTCTGCTATTGTATGAATCTTTTGGTTTGCAGATTCAGAATACCAGACTAGAAGAAATTAACAAGACTGAAGAACTGGATGTGGTTAGATTAAAGAAAGAGAAGGTCCAGAACGAAGCAGAAATTTCAGCCCTAAAACAAGAACTAGAAATAACTAAAAAGACTCATGAAAGATTTTACTCTGAACTAGAAGCACAATCTAAAGAAACCAAGATGGAGTTAGAGAAGAAGATCAATGAACTCGAGCTCCTTCTCACAGATTCAATTAACAAGGTGAAAGAACTAGAAGCACATTCTGAATCCAAATATCAGAGATGGCAAAAGAAGGAATGCACCTACCAAAGATTCTTAGGTCTTCAATGTGGAGAGTTACAGGTTTGCCTTATTCTTTTGTTTATCATCACATACTATTTTGATACTTAACTATGTAACACAAACTTCATGCTCTATAGGACTTGAGGGTGGTTTCTGAGTCCATCAAACATGAAGTCTTGAAGACAAAGAGGAATTATGCGGATGAATTTTATAACTTGGGTAGGACATATTTCTTGTTATTTGTTCTAACTAGTCTTTACTTATGCTTAGATCTCCCATTGTTAAGAGCTCTTTTGTGACGCAATACTCTACTAAACAGGAGTGAACCTTAAAGGTCTAGCAGATGCTGCAGAAAATTATCATCTGGTTCTTGCAGAAAATAGGAAACTCTACAATGAAGTTCAGGATTTGAAAGGTGTGTTTTCTTTTTGCTTAGTGACACCAGGTTTGTACCCTGGCTTGCCTTTGGGCCAAGGACCAGATACTTAACAACTTGGCCAAGTAGACATTGGTAAAGGCGTGATGTTTGTGGTACTTTGTAGCTTATTTTGATTATATTGTCAAATTCCTTTTTCGGAACAGGAAATATTAGAGTTTACTGTCGGATAAGACCATTTCTTCCCGGGAAAAAAGGAAAACAGACCACCATTGAATACATTGGTGAGGATGGTGAACTTGTTGTTATGAATCCCTCAAAACAGGGGAAAGACAACCGCAGGCTATTCAAGTTCAACAAGGTTTTTGGTTCTACAACTACTCAAGGTTTGCTTTTCTTTTCCAGTCAAATAGAACATTGTTTAAAGTTATTGATCTTCGTTAAGTTACTTAAGTCTGCATGGTAGTATAAGGAAACTTAATTCTGATATTGTACTTATGCTCAACAATATAATATTTTTGCAGAGGAGGTATTCCTAGATACCCAACCATTAATCCGGTCTGTTCTTGATGGATACAATGTCTGTATCTTTGCTTATGGTCAAACTGGTTCAGGAAAGACATATACTATGGTACATAACTTATCTTCTATTCGTTTGATGTTTTGTTAGATTTTGCAAACACATCTTATGCTTTTCTTTACTTTGTCTGTATTAGAGTGGACCTAATATATCGTCGAAAGAGGATTGGGGTGTCAACTATCGAGCACTAAATGACCTTTTCCAAATTTCTCAAAGTAGGAGAAGCTCCATCTTATACGAGATTGGAGTTCAAATGGTGGAGATATATAATGAACAAGTCCGTGACCTCTTGTCGAATGATATTTCTCAAAAAAGATATCCTTTATATTTTTGTGTGGTAACAGTTTCTTCTGCTTATAATCAGGGTTAAATCCCCAGTTTGATATTACATTTTTCATTCCATATGCACATTACTTCTTTACATGCTGTCTTTGTATAAGAATGCTCCTATTTGTATAAACTATAAGGAGTCTTCTGTTTCCTTTGACTTGCACACACTTGGGATTTGGAATACCACCCAACCAAATGGGTTAGCTGTCCCTAATGCAAGCATGCACCCAGTTAATTCTACCTCCGATGTTGTAGAATTGATGCATGTTGGCCTGATGAATAGAGCCGTGGGTGCCACTGCCCTGAATGATAGAAGCAGCCGATCTCACAGGTTGCCCTTCTGGGTTATTTCCATTCATTATCCTTTCCTTTAATTAGTTCCATTAACGACACATTCTTATTGAATTTCATGTTGCAGTATTCTCACTGTTCATGTTCGTGGCGTGGACTTAAAGACTGATGCAGTGTTACGTGGCAGTCTACATTTGGTAGATCTTGCTGGGAGTGAAAGAGTAGATCGATCTGAAGCAACTGGAGACAGACTTAAGGAGGCACAACACATAAACAAATCACTCTCAGCTCTAGGAGATGTCATCTTCGCTCTAGCACAGAAGAATCTGCATGTGCCATATAGGAATAGTAAATTGACTCAAGTCCTTCAGAGTTCTTTGGGTAATGTTCTATTTGTTTGCTGTAAGAGTGTAACTGCTCAATCCCATCAGAGTTATGATTTTGTCTGCTATAAAAGTGTCTCTGAATATGTATCTTTAGGATTGACTCCACATGATTTCTTTTCTTATGAACAGGTGGTCAAGCAAAGACCCTTATGTTTGTGCAGCTAAATCCTGATGTAGAGTCCTACTCTGAAACTATAAGCACTCTGAAATTTGCTGAGAGAGTCTCTGGTGTTGAGTTAGGTGCAGCAAGGAGCAATAAAGAGGGAAGAGACGTTAAAGAACTAATGGAACAGGTCTATTTTATTTTTGCATGCCAATGAGTTCCTTTTGGTCTAGATCCAGTCAAGTAAACACTGTAGCTTTGACTGAAATAGGTTCTCTTTTAGTGGGTTATACGATACTTGTGGACTTCATAGACCTCTAGTGAAGTACAGTAACTAGTAAGTGTAATGTCACGAAGACAGAACATCCATTCCTTATTTCACGCCCTGTGTCATGCTATAATTTATTATAAATTAAGTGATCGTAGAAGCAATAGATTGTCAAAAAGAACAAGCTTGGCCGGATTAATTGTCTCTGGTTTAAACACGTTTTTTTGGGGATCTCGCAGGTGGCAGTGCTTAAAGAAGCAGTTGCAAAGAAAGATGAAAAGATAGAGCGATTGCAGCAACCCAAGGGTAATGGTAATGGTGAGAAGCGTGGTATTGGGTCAGTGAGGTATGGGCCTTGTTCTCCCAGGAGACAATCTGTGGGGCTTCTTAGACCAAGCCGAACACTGCCTGCACGGAAAGTGTCAGGATTTCTGGAGAGAGCAGCTTCTGACATGGACAACTGTTCAGAGCAGAGTGACAAGCGGTCTGAAGCTGGGTCTCAACAGTCAGTAGATGATTATAGGAACAGACAGTCAAAGGTTGACGGTGGTCAAAATATAAGTGAAGACAATGATCTGTTGGGCTTTGGAAATGGAGATTCTGAGGACAGATTGAGTGACATATCTGATGGTGTTCTTTCTATGGCAACAGAAACTGAATCCATAGGCAATGGTGCTGTGGAGTTCACTCTGTTCCCTGAAGTCAACAAACCAGCTGACAACACCAACAGCAACACAGATACGTGAGTATTTCCCTTTCCTCGAGGTTTTCAGCAGTAAATCCTATTATGCCTGATATGTCATTGTATGGTGTATGCAGATCCAACGGGACATCATCACCTTCTCTCAGACCATCAAACAGTATTGCGCTGTCCATTGATCCATCAAAGATACCATCTAAACTTCCAAAGTTCCAACCAAAGCCGGAGCAAACCAAGCCTCGGTCATCAAATGTAGCATCAAGTAAGTACATCTAATTCACAAACTCATTCACCTGAATGTCGTCTTGTTCATCGTTTCATATTTTTTGCTCAGGTGGTAGAAAGCCGGCCTTGGGAAGCAGCTCGGTGACCAGGACCTCGTCAAGTTCAACCAAGTCAGCAAGTCAGAGACGACTGTAGATTAAGGGCAATTTGGATGAGGGGAGGATTCATGTTCCCACTCTATTTTGCATGTCCGATCCATTAGGAAACTGGAGACTTGCTCTGTAACATAGCTAACAATTATAGTGTCAGGTGTTTCACCATTTTATTATTACACAGAACAATGTTTCCGAGTAATTTCAAAGTCTTAGTATTGGGTTGATGTGACAACCAATTGTACATGTGCATATAAGTATTTTGTTTATGTTTTTAGGGGTAAGATTTGGGTGTAATGTGATTTTTTCATGAGCATGTTTGTAAGCATTAACAGATCAAAAGCAAGTAAATATGCTTAAGTTGGTTCTCATCTTTTTTGTTGCATGAATATCAGATGAGAAAATCTTCATATAGCCAACTCATGTGTTCTAATTAACAATTGTGTCTGTCTTGATGTTTTGGTTAATCATTTAACTCATGACAAGGTAGCTGCTTAAAGCACTTGTCATGAATTCATATTTCATGCTATCTTTTAGCTATCTATCTGTACAGCATTCCCCAAAGTCTCCTGTTGTGTGATTATGTTCATATTATGGGCCATCCAAGTTAAACTAAATTAAGGACATGTTCATGATAATGATAGGAGTATGAAACAAACAAGATTAAAATGGTTAGGTGGGTTTCTACAATCTTTGTACTAGTTAGGTGCTTGTTTGGTTGTGCTGTGTGAAAGAAACTTCAAATTGCTCAAGACGAAGGAATTAATTCAGCTATTCTTTGATCCGATTAGCCTTGAGATTGAGAATGAGATCCATCCGGTATGTATCATTGCATTTTGAAGGGTAGTATTTTTATATCGTAATTCGAATTTGACGGTCAGATCAAGGATTCAAACACTTAATCACTTGGCCGAGTAAGTTTAATAACTGCATCCATCATGTTTATTACATGAAGTCTCTGTCACATGACTCATAAGAAGAAAAGAAAAAAAGGGTACTGGAGTTGAAAGTTAGGTAGAGAATTGGATTTAAGTAATGTCTGATTTGCAAGAGAAGTTGTAGACAATGATGAATGTAGATAAGTGGTTGGTTGGCTATGGAATTGAATTGAGACATTGACATTGAAATCTGGCTTCTTCTCTGTAGACATATAGTGGATTTTTGACCAGTAGGTGCAGCATTAAAACCAGTTGGTAACCTCTTGCCTTGACTCTTCTCTTTATCAAACCTTTTCATTTCACATATTTTAAGAGGATGATTTTTATTGTCAGATTAAATCTTCTAGAAACTCTAAAATCATGTAAATAAATAAAATAAAAGAAATGTTTTATTATTATGCATGGGATTTTGATGGTAGAAAACGTGGTACACGCTTGGTAGCTTGGGTATCATTGGGACACAATCATTTACTAATTTTCAGCAAAAGCTGAGAGTCCCAGGAAAAGAACATGTTCATGGATTTGCTCAGCACATGACTTGAGGATCGTTTTTGTTTTCAACAACCCATTCATGGCTACAGTGAAGTAAGATCTCAGATGATACCAACAAGATGAATCATTCTTAGTCAGCAAAAAGTAGCTTTGTTTTTATTTCTGCTCAAATATATATAAACAATAATTACCTGTTAATAAATAATAAAAAGAGAGAGATCAAATTAGGCAAAGAAAGATGAGATAAAACACTAGTTGGCAAAAAGTAGCTTTGTTTTGCTCTCTTGTTTGTTTATCATATGATATGGGACAAACCCCTCCAAGTGCTTCTTCTTCTTCTTCTTCTTCTTCATGGTTGCTGTGAATCCTTCTCTGTGGTACATTTTGTCCTCTTCTCTCTCTCAGCTGAGCTCTATGGTTCTATACATTAGGCCTGGTACCACCAGACATCATGAAACGACAATACACTGAATTAGTGATGCATTTTTTTTATCAGCAAAAATAACGGTTTATTCAACCCAAGATCAAAAATCTTAAAGAGAGATGATACAGAAAAGGAAGAGAGAAAGAGCTAACAGAAGCCACGAATTAGTGATGCATTAATTTATGATTATGGTTTTTTTTTTGTTACCACTATTTTGGAGCTCCTTTTACTTTTTATATGGTATATCTTGAGTTGAGGCTAAAAAGCTGTGAAAGATTGGGTTATGAGTTTAGAGCTGGTTTAGGGTGGCTGAGCCGAGATTGCCCAATTCAGCATTATTTCAGAGAAAGTGGTCTCTGCTGCTGCAGTTTTTGGGGTAGTCCCACAAGTGTTTCATTTTTCAGGGCCACATCTTTAATTGGTTCTTCATTTGGAGTTTATGTTTTAACAACTCCAAAAACAAGGGAAAGTATTCTATATCGAGTGTTCCATACCTCCATTAAAGGCTATGTCTCTCTCATAGTCATAGGGTAATTTTTTCTTCAGATTTTTGTTTCACCATAGCTTCAAGGGCTTTTTCACTTGTATAGGAACTTCAACAGCAGAGCATGCTCTTTCTTTTCTTAGACTGAAGCTGAGGTAGCATTTTTTCCCTCCATTTTGTTTTTTCTTCATATTCATGATAGTGAGGGTTCTGATTCTGTTCACTACAGGGATTCTGAACCAGTGTGCTCATATATTTTGCACTCAGATATTGATGATTAGAAGCTGCTTCTCTTCCATTTAGCACCTCTTCTCTAGGTAGCTCCGAATTTACCCACAAGGGGAAAAAACTCATCTTGAGGTCTTTTTGGTATTGACATTAGGGAGGGACCATGGTTGGTTCTCAGCTATGATTCTGGGGGAGCATATTCCTGAGACAGACCCATCTCATTCATTATTTTTCTGGAATTACCCAATAACCAAGGGTTGGTGCCACTAACTAGCTTTTCTTGGAACTCTAGAAGGAAATCTGAATACCCAGAACCAAAAGTTAGGAACTTTTGTTCTGGGTTGCTGTTTGGGCAATGAAAAATCAAGGATTGAAGGAAGAATCAGTAGTAGCTTTAAGTTGAATCTCATCTGGTAAGCTGTGGCACCTAGGTACAATTCTAGTTCTCTGAGCTTGCTGAGGTATGGCTTCTGGGCTGCGGAACCAGGAAAGGGTGCCAGAAAATCTGAAGAAACAGCTTGCTCTTGCTGTGAGAACCATTCAGTGGAGCTATGGAATCTTCTGGTCCATTTCAGAAAGGCAACCAGGGTAACAATCTTTCCATCTCTGTTCTATTGGTCAATCTCATTTTCTTCAGATTTATAACTATTTGGTTAAAAATAGATTTTTTTGTTCAGTTTTCTTGATTTTACTACGACCGGGTCAGTTTTCTTAACAGAATGGTATAATCTAGTTTGAATCCTACAAAGGCATTTGATTCCTTTTTAAGTTTTGGAGCTCAAAATGTGTCACCCACTTCTGCAATATCTGGTGTTATATGTGAACTATTGATTTTCTTAGTTTGAGTCATGGAGTGCAGCTAAGATAGATAAATGGTTCTTCTGGGCACTGATATATACGTCTTCATTCACATATCAAATAGATTATTAGGATTAATATCTGATGATGCCTTTTTGCAAGCATGCAATTTCCTTTTGTCTGAGAAAGTTGTCTTTTCATTCTTAAACTTGAGTGATCTTGTAGTCCTAACACAATCTTTCCTCTGTGATGTGCCGCAAATGTTAATTATATAGGGTGTTGGAATGGGGCGATGGGTACTATAATGGAGATATTAAGACAAGGAAGACAGTTCAATCTGTAGAATTCAATGCTGACCAAATGGATTTTCAGAGGAGTGAGCAACTGAAAGAACTTTACGAGTCTCTCTCTGCCGGTGAAGCCAACCCACAAGCTAGAAGGCCGTCAGCAGCATTATCCCCTGAAGATCTTACGGATTTGGAATGGTATTACTTGGTTTGCATGTCGTTTGTATTCAACATTGGACAAGGGTAAATTTTCACCCTTACACTCATCTTTTACGTAAAGTCATGAGTCTGCGATATCATTTATATCCTAAAAAATTGTATTTCAGGTTGCCAGGACAGACGTTAGCAAGTGGTCAACCCATCTGGCTTCGCAATGCTCATTATGCTGATAGTAAAGTATTTAGTCGCTCTCTGTTGGCAAAGGTAAGTTAATGATTGTCAGTAGAGATCAAATGTATCCTTATAACAACTAGCATGATCAAAACTAACTCAAACATTTCCTTCCTCAGAGTGTCTCCATTCAGACTGTGGTGTGCTTTCCATTCCTGGGAGGTGTGATTGAGCTTGGAGTCACTGAGATGGTACTTTTTTTTTTTTTTCTTCTTCTTCTCTATCAGTATATTCACTTGAAAATGTAAATACTTTTAAATTCAGCACCTCAGTCTTGCTGCTCTATTGTGATCTTCTTCTGCAGGTTATGGAGGATCCCAGTCTCATTCAACTTGTGAAAAAATATTGCTTGGATTCTCCATACCTCACCGGTTCCATATCATCCAATACCCAAGATCTTGCTTGTGCTGCACTTGATCATGATTCTTTTGGTGGACATATAGTTACAGTTGTAGGATGCGGAGAACTAGACATGGTTTCTCCCAATAACAGTTCAAGTCAATTTGATGCCAATCAACTCACCGAGGATTCATTTCTTGTAGAAGGGATTAATGTAGGAGCTTCTCAAGTCCAAAGCTTGCTATTCATGGATGATGAGTTGTGTGATTGTGTGCATAACTCCATGAATTCAAGTGACTGCATATCACAAACTGTTGTGGATCCTAATAAGGTTGTTCCGCTTCCAAATGGTAGGAAGGTGAGTGACCCTTGCCCACCAGATCTTCAAGAGGACTCGCACTTCCAAAGTGTTCTCTCAACTCTCTTAAAAAGCTCTCACCAGTTGGTTTTAGGACCACATTTTGACAACTCTAACACAGAATCAAGTTTCATCAGATGGAAGAAAGTAGGACTGGTGAGTGGTCATAATCATAAATCAAGAAGTGGAGCCTCGCAGAAACTGTTGAAGAAGGCTTTGTTGGAGATTCCCAGAATGCACAATGGTAGCTTGGTTGAGTCTCCAGAAGAAAATGGCCATAAAGATGGGTTATGCAGACCCAAGACTGATGAAATTGGAGTAAAACATCTAAGATCAGAGAAGAAAAAGGAAAACCTTGATGAAAGGTTTTATATTCTCAAGTCATTGGTTCCTTCTATCAACAAGGTAATAAAAGAAACTCTAGATTTTGTCATGTGAACTCAAATGAAACATACATTAGTTATAGTTTGTTAAATGTTTTTAAGGTTTTGGATATGCAGGTTGACAAGGTATCTATACTAGACAACACAATAGAGTACCTAAGAGAGCTAGAGAAAAGGGTTGAAGAGTTGGAACCGTGCAGGGAGTTCACAGATTCAGAGGGAAGAAGAAAAAGAAAGGTGCTAGACACAGTAGAGAGAATCTCAGACAACTATGATGATAACAAACCAGGAAGCAGCAGAAGAGCATTGGCCAACAAGAGAAAAGCTGGTGTTGTTGAGAATGTGGAGCCAGAGATTAGTTATGTTTCACCAACTGAAAATCTATGTATCAGCATAAATGACAAGGATGTTCTGATAGAGTTGAGGTGTCCTTGGAAGGAAGGGATGTTGCTTGAGGTTATGGATGCAGTGAGCAGTCTCCGCTTGGATTCTCACTCACTTGAGTCAACGACCAATGATGGGATTCTTTCTATGACGATAAAATCCAAGGTTTGAACTCATATTTTTGCCAATGTTTTGTTTTAACTCTTGTTATCATCATTAACTAACTTGCGTTGAAACTGCAGGTGAAGGGATCAACCAGTACATCAGCTGGGATGATCAGACAAGCTCTTCTTAGATTCGCCGTGAGATAATCGAACAAACATGTTGCTGCATCAATTCATTTCTGTGATTGAGCATTGGTGTGGATCTTTGAGGGTAAAAGCTCTCTCTCCAGCCTCCTGGTGTAAGTAGTCTACTTCTGCTCTCTGCATGATCTTAACAGAAACCAGTGATATGGTTTTCTTGAGATTATGTGATCTGTAGAGCCAAATCAAGTTTTGAGCATGGATTTGATTAGAGGGTGAATGTCTGGTGTAATCATTGTGCTTATCAAACCATATATATGGCTGTAGATCAAAAGGAATGGTACTGTAACATGTAAACCCCATCTCTCCTTGTACATTTCATGCAGCCAATTCGGACAGTTAATAACAGTCAGTAGTAGTTGTGTATGTTGAAATGAATGAATGATGTACATGATGTCAAACTCATCTACAAGCATCTATCTATTGATACGAGATGAGTAGGGCAGCTGAAGATGTCGTAAGGCGAAGTTTGGCACAAAACTTGTCAAATAGCAACCTCGGCAACAGTTTCGTAAGAATGTCAGCAATTTGGTCCGCAGACGATAGAGAAGCAATAAGCCACTTGAGTTCCACACAAACATCTGCAACTGCCTTGAATTCAGACTATGTGGACGACCACACAAATATATGACATGCCCACACAAATATATCACTAAATGCTGAGACATATCGGAGAGAATCCCGAGTGACAAGCAAGCCAAAATTGCAAGTTAATAA
>JAYMTN010000151.1:0-20842 GCA_036897425.1 Erodium trifolium
CCACCGAAGAAACATTGATGGGGCTCCCATCTCCACCACGAAACCAAGTCAAAGCCGCAAGAATCCTCAAGAAATTGAGCAAACTCGTCCCACTCCAGAAATGAATCGGCCCGAGAACGGAAAGAAGAGAAGAACTAACCCAAAATAGCCGCTCACCCTCGATTCTCGGCTACCAAAAATGATAACCCAAACCTAGCCATCGCCAGAAGAGGCCCCGAAGGGGAGAACCGACATTTCTGCCGAACGCGAGGCAACCAAACGGGAAAATTCCTGCCTGAAGAAGCTGAAGGCAACCGACACACAACCCTAACACCCGAGGCCTACCCAGATCTGGGTCGATCTACTCTGAAACGGAGGAGAAGGACCTCCCACTGCCAGATCTGGGGAAGACACCAACGTTGAAGTTGAGCACGAAGCGGACGAAGGAAAAATAGGGTGAAGACGATGGAGAACGGGGTTAAGGAGATCTGAAGGTAGATCTGAATCTGAGTAAGGGGGAGGAAGAAGGGGACGAATCGAGAAAAGAGGAGAGGAACATGGGAAGCAGGGAGAAGAGTTATAAGATGCCTCCGCCGGCCACAGCCATGGCCGAAGCCGGCGAGGACAAAGGGCGGCGGAGGATATTATAAAATGTAGAATATTATACCTTGTCTCTTACTTTCATTGATCAAAGTTGATACATATTTATACAGGTTTCAAGAATGTAGAAAAGGAAACAAATATTACGAAATCCACTATTTAGGAAATAATTTTTTGATTGACCAATGATTGTGTGATTGGAATCAAGATTATTCTCAATCACACAATTACCGTCAATATTTGGAGGTGGGCCTTGGCGAGCTGTTGCGGTCGAGACACCC
Source organism: Erodium trifolium (assembly GCA_036897425.1). Taxonomy (NCBI): domain Eukaryota; kingdom Viridiplantae; phylum Streptophyta; class Magnoliopsida; order Geraniales; family Geraniaceae; genus Erodium; species Erodium trifolium. The sequence continues at coordinate 861 of JAYMTN010000151.1, forward strand.
ACATCCTCAAATAGATCAACGGGGTACGAAAATCGTTCATCCTTAGCGATCATGTTGTAGAGAATAATACAAGCAGTCATGATCACTGCGAGTGAGTTCCTATCTCACATTCAGCTCGAACGAGTGATGATATGAAAATGAGTCTACATGACTTAAATGCTCATTCGATATCCTTTCTCGCCGCCTCTTGGAGTTTAGCAAAACACTTTTGCTTTGGTAGTTGTTGATAGGGTACTGTTTTCACAAATGCAGCCCAAGGAGGGTAAATACCATTAATCAAGTAATAAGGGGTTGTGTACTCCTGACCGTTCACCTTAAAACCAACTGGTGGAACGAAGCCTCGAAACGCCTGCACAAACAACGTTAATGTCGTTGTTCGAACCCAAGATTCCAAAAAAGCATGTCATATCCACATGTCCTAGGATGCAACGACTTTTGGCATGGTTGTGGAGATGTTCATGTGGTCTCTCCTTGAGAATTGTGTAGCCCATGCAACCTGACAGTTCTTCCAGTTCCAGTGCATGCAGTCGAGACTCCTTAACATCCCCGGGAAATCAATCCCGCCATTGTTGGAAGCGGATCCATCGAAAAAAAAACATATTTCGAAGAAGATTGTGAGAAGAGGTAAAGAATTGTGGCGGAGAAGATGTGTGAAATTGGAAGAGGAGAGAGTTCAATATATAGAGAAATTTAGGGCACACAATTCAGCTGCCACGTGTCACCACGACATTGGACTGACGACTAGTCGTTGGGGCCAAGTAGGGGATGCCTCGCTTCTGTGCGTCGTTGCAGGATTCTGCGGCGAGCGACGCTGCAACGACATCCTGCAACGCTTCCTACGCGAGCCATTGAGGTAAGCGGTGTGGTTCGCCTACGACGAGGGTGCTGCATCGCTCCTGCCACGCCCCACTGCAATGGCTCTCAAAGGTAATATAGTCGGATAGGGTGGTTTGTTTCGCGCTCGGTCCAATTTCAACTAAAACTGGAAATAATAGTTTAGAAACAACAAGGATGGACGACCAACGACGAGACACAAAGAAGGATGTCGAGAACCTAGCCAGATCTACGTGGTAAGAAATTAGTGGCGCCGAAGCACCAAATCGAAATCGGTTCAGTTACTGAGAAACAAATAGAGACAAATGAGATTGGTGTCGATGTCGGTTTTACCGGTTAACCGATCGTTCAACCATTTAATAACCTAATCCCGAGGCTGAGTTTCTCGGTTAGTCAGTTCAAAGCCCGATCCGACACTATAATAAAAATCCAAAATTGGATTCAGAAAAGAATAATAGAAAAGGGCTAAATAGATTATAGAGATTTCGTTACTAACTTGAAGTCTTGAACTGCTTTATTTATTCTTCTCTTAAGAAACACACAATTCCTCTGCCACTTCCCTCCAATCTCCAATCGCCACATAACTTCCTCCATTTCCCATACCACATTCACCTTCACCTTCACCTTCACCATCGTCATCGTCTTCTTCACTGAAGAAGCAAGGGACGACCCATCAACCAGAAATGGAGAGCGCTTCAGAATTGGTGCCATTTCCGTTGCTGATGACGCCGATCGAATCCAACTACAGGGCCTGCACCATCCCCTACAGATTTCCCTCCGACAATCCCAAGAAGGCCACACCCACAGAGATCGCTTGGCTCGACCTCTTCCTCAATGCCATCCCCTCTTTCAAGTAACCCTTTTTCCCCCTTTACCCTCTTCTTCACACTCTTCAATTTCTGTATTTTTTAGCTTCTGGGTCTTCGTTTTCGTCTATTTCCTTTGATGGGTCTGGAGGTATCGTCGATTTAGAGCTTTGTATTGGTTTGTTGGTGATCTTAGACTGCTATAGTGGATGGGCTAGATGCGGTTTAGGCTATGGTTTCTGATTCTTCAGTTTTTTAGTGGATTTGGCATGAAGCTTGGTTGATGTGTATAGGTTGGAATTGTGTATGTATGTAGCTTCTGCTTGATGATCCATGCTTAGTAACGTACCAATGGTGGCATCAAATTGCCACTTACAGTAGTCAGCTTCCGTTTAGATTATGTATAGGAGGATCCTTCTATGTGTTATTTTTGCTGTTTGGGTTTGAATTCTCTGACCAAACTGTTGTTTTCTATCAGAGTTTATTGAAGGGGAAACGTTATTTACATACCCACTTTGACCTTTTGCTAAAACCATAGCCCAAAATACCATAGGGGTCGAAAACCATAGCCCAAAACACCATAGGGGTTGATAACCATAGGGGTTGTTGGTAACACAGTGTAACTTTTTGTTATTATCAAAACACCCGGATTTACACAGAAAAGGTGATGGTTATCAGGAACGCACTGTCGCCTTTCTCATTTATCAGTGGTTTTATTAGAACAAAATGACCCAAATTCGAGTGTTTTTGATGATAGACGAAAGGTGACAGTGTTTGTTGATAACTTCTCACTGAGGGGTTGATGAACTCTATAAAAGTATCTTTACCGGATGCAGAAGTGATAAATCTCTCTTCAGTACCCTTATGTACTAAGCCATCTTCACATCAGGACTTCTCTATTTTTTTCCAGACATTAAATAGGAGCATCGCCTAGGCTAAATATCTGTTGCACTTTCTCTACTTTTTCCAAGTACAAGATCCAAGCTTTTCTTGTAAGGTTTTGAAAATTGCATTGAACATATATTGTGGGACTTTGATGTGAAGTAACTGCCTGTCAGCATTACAAGCTTGGCAGTTTCACTTATATTATAGCTTTTCAAAGAATTCTGGTCCATAGTTCTTCCACCAACTATTGCAATTTATGTTATCATGTGATCAATAGCCTTCATTAGTTCCTCTTACTGCCATCGATATAGCACAAGCAATTGTCTCTCTCCCTCGGACATCTTGTTCTTCAATTAACGCGTGATTCACAAATAGTTTGGATGGGATATAACATTGTGTAACAAGTCAATATCTTAGTTTTCCAAGAATTTCATGTGTTTCTATTGACTTGATGCAGGAAACGAGCGGAGAGTGATACTAGTGTTCCTGATGCTCCCGCAAGAGCTGAGAAATTTGCTCAAAGGTATTACTATTCATACTCCTGTAACCTGTCTTATTGCACAATCCAACTCTTGTTTTAACTTTTAACACATAATATATATTTCCTGTAAAGAAAAACACATTTACAACCCTGTGGGTATGTCAATTTCATGAAGCGACCTTAAAGCGTAAAATGTTGCAAAAACTGAATGTGAACTTATCAGCTATTATTTTAGCAGCTTCATATGTTTCTTGCAGTCTATAAATATACTGAATTTGGTCTAAGAAATCTCAGTATGTTCTCTTTATAAAATAGATTGTCAATATTAGGAAGTTTTTATATCAGTTAAAAACATAATGGCGTGTCTTAAGAGGGATGATTTTATGCTGTTCATGTAGATAACTTTTTGTCTCGACGAATCTATTGTTAGATATCCAATCGCAACGTTTGTTTGTTTCCTGTAATTTGTCACAAGTAGTCATTACATTTTGTTTCTTGTTTGTGCAGGAATGCTGCATTACTCGAGGACATCAAAAAAGATCCCGAAAGCCATGGTGGCCCACCTGATTGCATTGTAAACCTATACTCAGATGCACATATTCGTTATCATTTCACAAAATTGAATCTGATTTTTTTCCCTCTTTGGCGTTCTGGGGGTGCTCTAGCTTCTCTGCCGACTTAGGGAGCAAATTCTCAGAGAATTGGGATTTATAGATATATTCAAAAAAGTCAAGGTAAGTGTTAATTTTTCATTTACTGTTTCAGATGCTAAATCCCGAACGCGACCTCCATTGGGTCTAATGGAAATATATGATAACATCTCAATGACAGTCAAAATGATAAAGCTTGAAAGAAATGATACTTGTAGGCTCTTTTTGGTAATTTAGCCTAACCATAAAGAGTGCAAGAAGTGGGTGTGAGAGAGATCCTCAAGACTTTTTTGGCTTATCGTGCTGAGGAGGAGAAACTGATATTTCTGTTTTTATCTCTGTACCAATATGCAGGATGAAGAGAATGCAAAGGCTATCTCATTGTTCAAAGATGTAGTTCGTCTTAATGATGCTATTGAAGATGAAACCAAGCGTATAGAGACCTTGGTTAAGGGAATATTTGCTGGAAACATATTTGACCTTGGTTCTGCTCAGGTGGGTTGATATTTTTCAAGTGAAAGTACCTTGAGGTGTTCACTTTTTGCAACTTGTAGCTCTCTTCTTTAATAATTGTAAAAAAGTACCCTGAACCTTTTTTCGTTGCAATTTGTACTAAAATGACGATTTTACCCTTACAATTTAGATTTTAAAATTAATAAGCAAAATACAAAAAATGAAAATTTTCATATCCTTTATTTTTCTTCCTCTTTGTACCGTACAAAGAGTAAGAAATATGAAATTTTGGATTTTTTGTTCTTTTAATTATTATTTTTAAAATTTAAATTTCCAAGGGTAAAATCATCATTTTGAAACAAATATATACATTAAGTGGAGCAAAAAACAAGTTCAGGGTTCTTTTTTGCAATTATCAAAGAAGAGGGCTACAAGTTGCAAAACTGAATACCTGATGGCTCATGGTACTTTTTTTGCAATTATCCCTACTCTTTACTAAATGATGGATAGACAAGTAGTTTTCTTTCTAACTATCCATGTTCATTTTTATGTCCTGATTTTAGCAATCCGTATTCTTTAGTCCTGGTCTTGTTATCTCATATATCCTGTTTATTATTGATGCAACCTTTAGCTTCTCAAAAGTGCTTTTCTTTCATGTAGAAATGAAAATAGAAGATTATATTTTAGATACCTACAAAATTCTAGCCCGTTTAATTTGAGAAAATCAATTCAAATATTTTGTTCTCTTGCAACATGAATACTCAATGACAAAGTGACATGTTTCTGCAGCCCTCACTTCGTAATGTATAAATATCTACTTTTTTTATCGGCAAGAAAGCAGGGAAATCCTACTCTAGTCTAGTCTAATTCCTAACCTAACCTAACCTAACCTAACCTTCACCCACACCTTCTCCCAAGCAGATGGGGTTCGAACCTCTGACCTCAAGGAGGTGAGAGAGCTCTTTGACCACCAGGGAAACCCAAGTGGGCATTTTCTTTTCATTTCTGGAAGCTTGCTGAGGTGTTCTAAGTACTTCTTAATGACAGAGCAATATGTTTCCGTAGCACGTATTTTTACTGTATATTATTTATTGTCTTTTCATTTCATGAAGCTTGCTGAGGTGTTCTCAAAGGACGGAATGTCATTCCTTGCTAGTTGTCAAAATATTCTCCCTCGGCCTTGGGTCATTGATGACTTGGACACTTTCAAACTGCAATGGAACAAGAAATGTTGGAAAAAGGCAAGTGAAGCAACTTCATTGTTTATAGGGATCTACCATCTCCTTTATCACAAATCTCTCAAGGAAGGTCCTAATAATGCGCCTCATGTTCTGTTGACATGTTTTTCGTGACAGGCTGTCATTTTTGTTGATAATTCCGGGGCGGATATTATTTTGGGCGTATTGCCGTTTGCTAGAGAGTTACTTCGACGTGGAACTCAGGTTTGATTTTAGATTCTTTTTCATACTATGCAGCCGAGGGCTGCAATAATTTATGTATGTAAGTTATGATGAGAAGTGATTGTCTGTCTAATGTGAATCCTATAACAGTGCTTACTGTGAAATCGCCAGAAATAAGGTATATGAAAAAATATTGGCACTGAAGATTACAAATAATATTTCCCTCGCCTTACGTGTTTTTTATAATGTTGCTAATGAAAAGTTAATGCTATATTTTAAGTTACAGATCAACCATCACTTTTTCTGTGTAAATCTGTTTTTTTTTTTTTAATTAATACGAATGGTGAGAGAGTGTTACCGATAACCCCTCACCTTTAGGGGGTATGTAAATAACGTTTTCCCTATTTCATGTTAAATGAGCCGGTAATCAATATATTTTGATCTGAATGCAGGTCGTATTGGCAGCAAACGACTTGCCTTCCATCAATGATATAACTTACACAGAATTGATTGAAACCATATCGAAGGTGAGAGAAAAGAAATGATGGTAGTTTAGATTGTTTGGCGATACTCAAATTTAACATAAGATGCAATTTATCAGCTGAAGGATGAGGAAGGGAAGCTCGCAGGTGTTGACACTAGAAATCTTTTCATTGCCAACTCTGGAAATGATTTGCCAGTAAGATAATTATGATACAGTTCTTAGTTCACATAATTCGATTTTCTGTAATGGTTCTGAAACCATCCTCTTACAGGTTATTGATCTAACAAGAGTAACAGAAGAGCTTGCCTTTCTTGCAAGTGATGCAGACTTGGTTGTCTTGGAAGGGATGGTAAGAGCCTAGCAATTCATTGCAACAGTTAGGGAAAATTGCAAAAAAGTACCCTGAGGTATTTATTTTTTGCAACTTGTAGCCCTCTTCTTTAATAATTGTATAAAAGTACCCTTATCCTTCCTTTATGTTGCAATTTGTATAAATGACGATTATACCGTTAAAATTTAGATTTATTAAAGTAAAAAACAAATCCTAATTTTCATATCCCTTGATTAATCATTATTATTTAAATTTCCAAGGGTAAAATTGTCTTTTTGGAACAAATTTATACAAAGTGCAACAAAAAGACAAGTTCAAGGCACTTATTTGCAATTATCAAATAAGAGGGCTAAACGTTGCAAAAAACTGAATACCTCAGGGTACTTTTTGCAATTATACCCAACGGTTATTATGGATGTTACAAAATGCTTTTGCTTTTGGCAGGGTCGTGGAATCGAAACAAACCTTTACGCTCGATTTAAGTGCGACTCCCTCAAGATCGGGATGGTAATGTCCTACCTGATTTCTGAATGCTTTCTTCTTGAGGATTTGATGATTCATGTTCAAGTTTTGCAATGTGACTACAGGTGAAACATCCGGAGGTTGCTCAGTTCCTTGGAGGACGGCTCTATGATTGTGTCTTCAAGTTCAACCAAGCTTTGGCTTAGCATGTCATTGAACTCATACAATTGTAGTTATCCATCCTTCCCATTCATAATGATACCCAAAGTATCTATCGATGTAAAACGTTTAGGGTGTCAAATTACACTATCAAATATAGTTTTATTGATGGAAGGGTGACAGATCTCATGCAATTAGGATACATGAAGTTTAGGGATAATTACTACAAGTACTTTTAAGGTATTCACTTTTTGCAAGTTGTAACCCCCTTCTTTGCTAATTGCAAAAAGTCCTATGAACTTGTTTTATCGTTGCTCTTTGCTTGATTTAGTTTGAATTGGCGATATTGCCCTTTAAAATTTAAATTTAAAAATAATAAGTATAAAACAAAAAATAACAGAAAATCCACATCCCTTAATTTTCTTTTTCTTTTTCTAGACGCGTCAAAAAATAAAATTAATAATATGAAAATTTTGTTTTATGTTTTTTACTTGTTATTTTTAAAGGGTAAAATCGTTATTTTAAAACAAATTTACACAGAGCGACAAAAAGACAAGTTTAGCGCATTTATTTTTTATTTTTCACTATTATCAAAGAAGAACATAGCTACAAATTATAGAAAGTGAATATCTTGGACTACTTTTTTTTTGTAATTTTATATATTATTTTTAATAACAGAAACGAAATTATATTAAATCGAAAAACATGAACGGAATTACATCAATTATTAAAAACTTAAATCGGGATAACAAACTCGAACAATTTGGATAGTAAATAAAAAAAGATAAGCGATTGATTTTGGATTAATTGGTTTTGGTGGGATAAGAAACCATCTTGTTGATGCCACACATGCCTTGAGGCTTGCCAGTGTTCCTCTTGAGCCTAATGTACCCTTTCTCCCCCCATTTGCTTCCCCATGAGTTCTTCACTATTATGTAGTCTTGTCCCTTTTGTGTCCCATACCCCACTGCTGCCACTCCATGATCCAAGTCTGTCCCACAATGTCCATTGTACACTCCCTGCATTGCATCGAACCCCGAGCCGTTAGTTAGTAACCCCGATTCGTATCAATCGGGTAGGTGGAGATCGCGAGATACTTACCCCGCTGTAGAATTGGAAGTCCCTTCCAGAAGCGTCGATCGCTACGCTGAGCGGTTGGTTGGCGAGTGCCTTCAACAGGCTCTGCTCGTCGTTCTCCGGCACGTCATGGTAGCCGTCGATGGTCACTACTTCAACTTCCTCCTGAAAGAAAAGTATTTGATAATTGTCAAAATATACCTTGAACTTGTCATTTTGTTGCAATTTGTATAAAATGATAATTTTACCCTTATAATTTATAAATAAAAACAAAAATCCTAATTTTCATATCTCTTGTTTTTTCTCTATCAAGGGTAAAAGGGTCATTTTAATCTTATTTTACACAAAATGCAAAAAAATAAATATGAATTCATGCTATTTATATACAATTATCAAAGGACATAACTACAGGTTACAAAAAATGGATACATGAGGGTACTTTTTTGCAATCATATCTTTAAATTCGTACCTTCTTCTCCTCGCAAGTGCCTTCTTCCATGAGATAGGGGTAGTCTTCCTCCTTGTGGAGACCTCCATTGGCCATGATAAACTGGAACGCGTAGTCCATGAGTCCACCATTGCAGCCGCTGTTGAAGCTCGTGTCACAGTCGATAAGCTCTTGCTCCGCCAGTGACGTCAGGTTTCCGGTCACTATCTGGTTTATACCCTCCACCGCCGCAACCGTCGAAAACGCCCAACAACTACCTGCAATGCATGCAAATCATCACGAATCAAGAAAAAACAAGTACACGATTTTTTTTACTGTGAACTATTTTCTGTTTGCAAATTCACTAACCTAGCTATATTTTGTTTTGCAAAAAGTCAAAAATACCCCTACAAAAGTGTATACACAAGGGTTTCAAATCGCAAACTACTGCATACATAAGGGTTCCAAATTGTAAAACACGTATACATGGAATTACAAACAACGAAACATATATAGCAAAAGGTAAAACTACCATTTTCAAAACTAAATTGATGTCACGTGGCTGTCACATGAATAAGTTTCGACAACGATAACGGATATACGAATCGAAAATAGTTTGTAACATATAGTGGGGTAATTGCAAAAACTTACGGTGTACTATGCACGTTTTGTAAAAACGTATAGTGAAATATTTGTAGCCCTCAAATTCACTATGGTGGTAATATGTTTTTGTTTTGCAGAAAGTCAAAAATACCCTTTTTATCGTGCATACATATGGGTTCCAAATAACAAAACAGTACATATATAAGGATTCCAAATTGCAACGCACCGTGCAACGTACAACGAAACACATATAGCACGGGATGAAACTACAATTTTCAAAATTAAATTGATGTCACGTGATTTTCGTATGACTGAATTTGTTAAAGATAACGGATTTATAGACAGAAAATAGTTTTGGTGCTTACCGCAAGAACCCTGGTTCTTGACGGGAGTGACAGCTCCTTTCTTCCTCCAATCCACGGACTTGGGCAGATCCACAACGTCTCTGTAAATGAAATCTTCCTCAGAGGACTCTCTCCGCCTGTGGGTTTGGGGTACCTTCAAGCCCAAGTAACCCTTCTTGAACTCCTCGTGGCTCAGATCAGCCAACTCGTTCAGCCCCAGCCAGTAGCTGGAGACCTCCTTGTTCCTCTCGTCAATGTGCTTCAAGTTGTCTATGAAGATCTCGAACCGGTGCAGCTTCTCCTCGAGGGTGTCGTAGATCTTGCCGTGCCTTGCCATCCAAGACTCGAAGAGCTCGGCGAGCTTGTCCGTGGAGGTTAAGTGCTCCGGGGAGTAGCCGACGATGGAGAAGTCGTGGGCGAGGGCGGAGCAGAGGAGGAAGGAGGCGGAGATGGCCGCGAGGAGGGGCATTTTGGGAAATGAGGTGAGTGCCATTGGTTATGAATCACTGGTTTGAGATTGGGAAGAGGGATGAGAGGGTTTATATAAGTATTGGGTTTGTGTGTTGCTTTCAAGTAAAGTTGTTTACTTGAAAAGGGTTTGATACTGTGTCTTTAAGATTGCTCATGTTGGCTCCCTTTTCTCCTAAGCAATGGTAATTTGTTTAAGGGCTTCATTATTTGTTTGTTTTTCACAAAATGGAGCTATGGAGGCTTTTGTCGGTGCTAGCTAGACCCCTGAAGGATGGGGTTGTTGGCTTCTTTTTCAGGACCGCTCGTAAAGGAAAAGTGTCCTAGCAGGTGAGTCGTGGTCCTTCCACCGGTCCTTGATTCTACTGGCTGACCTAGGCCCGCAAATGCGTCTCCAGCATATTGTGTTCACACACTTCTCGGTCTGGGCACGTGTGTCCAACCAACCGGTAGGTGCTTGGAACTAAGGTGTGGGATTCAGAATCAGAAGAACGCTCCTGATTGTGGACGATGATGCAGACATGATAAGTCGGGAGGACTATATGCACATCAGGGTTTGGCTGGATGCTTGCCTCTCGCTTCAATGTCAACTGTGGTTCTGGGAATTGGAATCAGAGGTACGATCTCTACTTAACCCCTCCTGAGAGTTTATGCTAGACCTCTGCTTCACTTACGATTGTGTGGATCATATGACCAGCGTTTATCCAACAAGCACGAGTCGCAGGGCCTTAAATGAGGGCCACGCGGTGAACCTAAGGATAGTTGGATGTCATGCAAGAGTGGTAGGGATCCTCTAGGCCCAAGTCAAGGCGAGTGAGAGAGACCCTCTTGGACCCGTTTCAACGAGATGGTGCCCAATATGCTTTCGGAGCTAGAAGGGGAGCGAGATACCATACCCAACAATGTCATTTTGATTGTAAGGATAAAAGGAATATGGTGGAGGAGGTCGATGGCTCAGTTGGGCAGGAAAAGACACACCCCGTCAGGCATTCACGTGCCACCGCTCCATCATCCTCACAAGAGGAGACGCACCCCATCATAAGGGTCTCACATGCGTCGAAAGGTGGAGTGGGATAGCCCCTCTCAGACATACCCGAGTGGAATGGTCGGGGACCAGAACCCATGTCCAAAACTGTCAGGCACATGGTCCCTTCCAGGCCTTAGTAAGGGATCAATTTGAGGATTTCTTGGGCTATGAGTCAAAGAGTTTGGTGAACTCCGACATAGTTTCAAGAAAACCTACAAGAGCGATAATCACTCTCGCCTTCTCTAATGAACAAAATGACAGTGAGAGTACGCACATACCACTTCCTCGCCGTTCATCAGATGGCCATGGTTCTATCAAGTTCAATTTAAAATTAGATATTTATCAAATGAGACCAATGTTCTAAAAATCGTTAGACGCTAGTCGGACGGTTAGGACCTTTTGAAGATTAATCGGATCGGTCAAGAAAATGACGCCTAGACGAACGTCTAATCTGATTATCGGGATCTATTTGGGATTTTTAGAACACTGAACCAGACAAATGTTTTGTTTCTACGGGCCGAGAAATCAGCCAATGAAGAGCAGGGCACACATCTTTATGTAAAAAAAATGGCATGAGCCCAGTCTGGGCCTGTACAGAAGAAGCACTAAGCCCCAAAACTGGAGATGGAGAGCTCATTGGTGTATATGCAATTCATCATATTGTCTCATCTTCAGAATATTCCTTTCTCCTTCTTCCATAACTGTCCTCTCTCTCTCTCCCACACCTCAGCTCAGCTGCCAAGGATAAGGGAGCTAGAGAGAGCGTCAATGGCGGCTCTAGCAGGCAACGGCGTAATCATCTCCCATAACAGAGCATCCTTCCCGATCCCCAAGCTCCAATCCCAGCCCTTTCCCTCCAAATTCACCAACTTTCCCTCCACCCCCAAAATCTCCACCTCCTTCTCAGCAACAACACCCAAAACCCACCTCTCTGAAGCGGAGCTCCACACCTCCAGCTCCTCCCCCGCCATACCCACCTGTAAGTATCTTCTCCTCCTCCAGATTCGCCGACCCAATTCAATGTTTCGATGCTTTCGTGCTCACATGTTGTTATTGATCTTACCCAGCATGGTCGGAGTTCGCGAGAAACATCTCCGGCGAATGGGACGGCCACGGGGCCGACTTCACCGTCCAAGGAAACCCAATCGAGCTCCCCGAAAACGTCGTCCCCGAAGCGTTCCGGGAGTGGGAGGTGAAGGTCTTCGATTGGCAGACACAGTGCCCGACTCTCGCCGACCCAGAAGAGCCCTCTCTCATCTACAAATCCATCAAGTTGCTCCCCACAGTGGGGTGCGAAGCCGACGCCGCGACCCGCTACACGATCGACGAGAGGAACATCAACATCAACATCGGGTCTGTGTTGGGTTTTGGGTATGAGTCCAGTGGGTGCTATGTGGCCGTGTGGCCGATTGAGCATCTGGGTGTGAAGAAGTTGGAGTTGGAGCATTGCTTGATCAATCCTGGAGATAGGGAGTCGAGGGTTAGGGTTGTTCTGACGGTTCGTGGCGGTGGCGGTGGTGGTGAGATGGTTTTGGAGGGTGTTAGGGTGTTCAGGGAGCAGTATTATGGGCCTTTCAGAAATGGGGAGCAGCTTGGTGGGTGTGCTATTAGGGATGCTGCTTTTGCTTCTACTGCTGCCATGGAAGCTTCAGAGGTTGTTGGGGAGTGGCAGGGCTCTGTTGCTGTTGCTAGCTTTTCTAACTCTGCTACTGTGAGTCTTCAATTTCCATATTGCTCTGTTCAGTTCTTATCTGCTAGTGTTGTGAATTGTATCATAATCCTTGCAAGTCATTGTATGACTGTACCAGTTTTCTAGTTCGTTTTGCTGTTAAAATATTGTTGGGAAAACGTTATTTACATACCCACTTTGACATTTTCCTGTAAAAACGCCATGGTTATGAGTAACACATTGTCGCCTTTCGTATTAGTCAAAACATCCGGATTTACACAAAAAGGTGATGGTTTTATCAGAAAAACACTGTCACCTTTCTCATTTATCAGTGGTTTTTGGGACAAAATGACACAAACCCGGATGTTTTTGATGATAAACGAAAGGTGATAGTGTGTTGCTCCTCATCTTTACCGTGTGTGTCTTAAAACAAAGGTCAAACGAGGGTATTATAGGGGTTTTTTCTGCTGCAACACTTCTCAATCACTTCTAGACATATCCAAATGAAGACAACGATAGAGGTTTGGTGTTGTTTGGCTGGGAATGTCAGGAAGTCAAAGTAGACTTGTTTTTCCCACCATTTCGAAGAGAGAAGATAAGAAAATCTCATAGTGAAATTTTGCGTGAAGATCATTGAAGGTCAACCTTTTATCCATAAAAGGCTAAAGGTCGATCATTATGTAGTTTTTTTTGTAAGGAAGGATTTATCTTTGCAAAGGAACATTTCACATTTTTCAAGAAACAGATCAAACATTACAAGTTGACCTTTCTGTTCCAGTTTACCTCTTATTTAATTACAAAGGTCAACCTCTTGCAATCGCTTACTTCCTGTTACTTTTACAAGTAGGTATAGAAACAAACAATTAAACTAATTGTGGGTGCATGATAACTCTACAAGTTTGAAATAAAAAAATATGCAGGCTTCGAGGTCGAAATTACAAAATGGGATGGCATGTTGGCAAAAAAACTTTGGACTAGTTAGTGGAATGTGTATTGATTACAATGAATTCCAAACAATAGTCTTGTTAAATTAATAGAACTTAGAAGGAATGTATCTGTATGTAATTCTTCCATAATATGAGCATCAAAACCTATTTTTTTCTTGGTTCTTTTTTTTTGCCTGTATGAGTCTGTAATCTATGTATCACTCGCTGAAGTATACTCTTTCTGTACGTGTTCTGGCTTTTAATTTCCTTTTCTGTGCATTAATTAGGTGTAGTACTGCTTAGATAAATTGTTGAATCACCAAGCAGCATTGATAACATGAGCATGAATGGCGACTTTCTACTAATTTTTTTATTTATTCTGCATGCTCAACTCTGCTCAGGTATAGAGTAGTTCATGCATGAATCATGTACCATTCTCCTGGAAAGAGTATGTAATTGTCCCTGTGCTATGGATTTTTATTCCTTGAACTGTGCTTTTGAGTATAGTGCTGTTTTCACATATCATAGAGTTTCCTTCTTCCAGCAAGTTTATAATTATCCAAACTTAAGCATGAAGTTGATGACTCTGTTGCATTATTTGCTTTCTGTTGGTGATGTCCAGAACTTGGAAGAGGTTTTAGATGCTGGCACCCGTAAGTTGGCTAGAGATGAAAGGGGCCTTGTATTGCTCCCCAGGCAACTATGGTGCTCTCTAAAGGAAAGCGGAGATGGAGAAACTTGCAGTGAGGTGGGATGTTTATTAGAGCCTGGGCGTGCCATCACATCAAGATGCATCTTATCAGACACTGCAAAGTTGAAGGCAAGTTTATGTTATTTTTGTATGGTTATAAGCTCATTCTAGTTCCCCCCAGACAGTTTGTAGCTTTCAAATACGCTGTGCCTCAAAGTTCTATGAAAGATGCATATCGTCTGTTATAATGGCATGTAGGTTAACAACAATGAGGTCTAGGTAGTTGCACGTGTCTTGAGAGTATGCAGCGTTATGAAAAGATAATTTTCTGTGGTTCTTCTCTTCCAAATATCCAATGTTACACCCTCCCTTTGATCTTTGTTTCTCAAATACACGATAAAGGTGAGAGGTTATCAGCAACACACTGTCACCTTTCATTTATGATAAAAAACACCCGGATTTGGGTCATTTAAAAAAGGAACACACACTAATAAATGAGAAAGGTGACAGCGCGTTCATGGTGAAGCCATCACCTTTTCTACGTAAATCTGAGTGATTTTGATTAATACTAAAGGTGACAGTGTGTTACTGATGACCCCTCACCTTTAGAGGGTGTTTTTGATAGATAGAAGGTTAAAGTGGGTATGTAAATAACGTTTTCCCTTTTAATCAACTAGCTAGTTTATTGATCTACTTGACTTGGTTACGTGTTCTGACCTTGTAGTTGCAGTCTTATCTATAGTTATGTCGAGATCCGTTATCATAAACTTAATATAGCAAAACTCTTCTTATACCTTCTAACTGTGTGGCTTCAGCTGACCCACTTGTCATTTTGCATTCTAAATCCAGTTGCATATGGCTGAAGCATAGGTCATTTTCCTTGGGGCCATATATCATGCAGTTTCTGCTCGGTTTAACATCACCCGTTTGTTCCCTTTGCAGGAAATCTCAATATCGCGTGAAAGTATAGCTTTGGACGGTGTGTAGCAATAAATAACGACTCGATGTCAAGAAGCTTCTTTATGATAGCGCAAAAACATAGTTGCTATTCGTCTAGTACAGATTATACTTGCAATTCAAGTTAAGGTCAACCACCATTTGATTGGAGATTATGTTGAAATGTATTGCTGTATGCACCCCCAGCTTGAAAGAGTGGAGGCATGCAATTATCTCTCATGCACTCATGTATGTACAAACTACAAACTCGAAATGTGTATCCTGTTGTTTGAACCCTAAATTATATTGTACCAAATTTCTGCTTATGACTTTATGGTATCCTGTACATGTGTATACAGTGGCTGGCTTTAAATAGAGAGAATCCATATATAGCTCTTTTCATTTTATATCTGAATTATCTGCGACAAGAACAGATGATATGAGATGGTATTTCTTTGAATTGGAATATTCTTGAGTTCTTTTGGACAGACAGGTAATATGGAATCGTATTTTTTGTATTATTCTTGGACATACAGATAACCAATTTATTTCACGTATTTGTTTAGGCTGTTTTTTCCCAGGATCTCCAAAATAAGAACATATGAGAGCCATCCAATGGCTCATGGACAAGGAAAAATTAGCTTAAAGCCAATCAATTGCACGGTAATGGGGTTGTCTATAACAGGTTTGGTTCGAAACTGAATGTTATTTACTGAATTTATTTGACCAAGTTAGATCTGTTTTTATATAATTTGCAACAGAAAGACGAGCTCGGGGTACTAGCAGGTTTGGTTCGAAACTGAATGTTATTTACTGAATCTATTTGACCAAGTTAGATCTGTTTTTATATAAATTGCAACAAGAAGACAAGCTCATGGTACTTTTTGTAATTACCAAAGAAGAGGGCTGCAAGTTGCAAAAAGTGAATACATGAGGGCACTTTTTTGCCACTATTCCTAATTTTAATATGGTATGAAGTCTGATTTGGTACTGTCGGTAACCATTTGTAATTCCTACCCATTCATATATTCTTAGTATACATGTTCTGTCCTTTGTGTTGTTTAAGTGATCCCATGTGTGCTTCACCTAATTGAGATGAGATAAGCTTAACAAAGTGGAGGACAAGTAATGTACAAATTTCAGTCCTCAGCTCAATATTTTAGGCTCAGGACAGTAGAATTCGTTTGTCAGAATGCTACTTTAACTTTACCTCCCTCAGTTTACTTTGTCCTCTACTTGTTGGATTCTGAGTTTCTGTCTGTGGGTAATATTCTTCTTAAACTCTGTTTAAATTGCTCTAATCACGTGGAATTACATCTCTTGTTTATTTATGCTAGAGCATTCTCCAAACCGGTCAGCGCACATACACGCCTCAACTCGTGCATGGGCCAAGACTCTCACTCACGTCCCTACCTGCTCTTTGTCCGCTTACTCTTTGTTTGGGAGAATATATCCATGCAAAGAGGAAATGTCTGTGCAACTCGGAGAAAATGGTTGTCATCATCATCGATCACTTGTGCACTAACGAATGGCTGGTACAGGTCTCTTCTCTCCCCTTCTCTTCTCTGTCAAGTGTCAATTATTAGACAAAAGCATGACCCCATTTGTTTTGTTTCCTTCCTTTTGGAAGAGAATATTTATCATGTGTTGTTATTTTACACTAATACGCCATCCTTTGATCTCTCCTCCTCTTTTTCTTTCCCTTTTCCTCCCCTTTCCCATTTTCTCGATGCAGAAGCAGCAGATAGGCGAGCGAGGAACCATGGAAGAACAGCAGCAACAGCGGCAGCAGCAGCAACAGCAGCAACAATGGGGAGTTCTCAAGTGCCCTCGATGTGAGTCATCCAACACCAAGTTCTGTTACTACAACAATTACAGCTTGTCACAGCCTAGGCACTTCTGCAAGGCCTGTAAGCGCTACTGGACCAGAGGAGGTACCTTGAGGAACGTCCCTGTGGGCGGTGGTTGCAGGAGGAAGAACAAGCGCGCCAAGAGGCCGTCCATTGATGGAGCTTCTTCTTCATCCTCTTGTAGTGTTAGTGTTGCCACAAACCCTCTTCCCCCAGCTCAACCCTCTTCAACCTACAGTCCTTTATTTTATGGCATGCCTGCTAACCCCTCAGAGATAAATAATCTTCGGTTCCCACCTCCTACTAGGTTCAGTTTAACTCCAGTTTCAACCGTGGACACCATTGGAGGAGCATCACCATCACCATTCTCTTCTGGTTTCGGTTCTGGTAAGCAAATTACATTCCAAGGTGCGGACGCTACTTCAAATTCAGTTCTTTCTAGTTATAATCCCATTTTTGGCCCATCATCTGGTAGTGCATCTTCTCCAACCATGGCTTCTTTGCTCCTTAATGGTAGTGGAACTCAAGTGACTAGTCATTTTCAGACCCTACCACTACCACCCTTTCAAAACCAGTTGCAGATCAACGGGGAAGCCATGAAAATGAAGGTGGAAGGCGGGTCAAACAGGCTGCAGGCTTGGAATAACGTCCCCTACCAGACTAATAATGAAATCGACCAAGTTGGATTGTTGTCAGATCCTTCGGATTATTGGAATTCAACCACAGTCAATAACGCTTGGCATGATCCAGCAAATGTTGGGTCTTCATCAGTCCCTTCTCTGATCTAGCAAAAACCAGACATAGGAAGCTAAATATATCATACTGAAGCTGAGGTGGGTGAAGGTTGGGGATGGGAGTGATCATGTCAGCTGCAAAAAAGTTCAGCCTTTTACTTTTATCACCAAAGGTTGAAACCTCTTGTTCGTTTGCGCTGAGAGGAACCTCCGATCCTCTTCGAATATTGTCTTTTCTTACGAGTTTGTGTTCAAGAACATGCCTTGCTGCAGATTCACAGTTGAGTATTTAGAGTTGCTCTTTACTTGACTTTCTAAATATGCAGTTTCTTTCTTCTGTCATCATCATGTATTTGAGATTAGTCCTCACTGAAAAGATGAGGAACTAGTTTTTTTTTTTTCTTTTCACTTTTCATTTGTTTCCTTTTCTTTGTTTTGGGTATATCATATTGGTATAGAGATCAAAAGGGAGATTTGTGATACATTTTGTTTTGGTTAAGGTGATGATATTGTGTTTTTGTTAACTTTTGATGCTACTAGTGTGGGAAATGTTCATGTTTATCATGGTGTATACATAAGTTGAACTTGTAATAGGTTTCAGAATTGGAGATAACCATTTTTTATTATGTGTTTCTTTAATTTACTACCCTTAAGAAATGAGTGTTTCGATTTTACTATCTTTTAACTTTTTTTTTAAGTTGCATCATCCGTTAATATCGGTGAAAAATTCACTATTTCATTGTCGGATGAGAGCTCAGTACTGGATGATAGTCATGAGCTTGGAATCCGACATGGGTTGTATTAGCATCTACGTTAGGACGGATATCTGGGTCTCCCACCTTAAGTTCGTGGACAACATTATGTTGTTTCTCGGGGCATGAGCGTCTCCATCTAGTTCGATGCCTCTTGCATATCTTTGAGGCGATCTCTAGGTTATGGATCAACTTTAGCAAGTCGATCCTCTTGGCCATCTTTATGGATGCTACTCGTTTACCAGGCTTGTCTAACAAACTCGTTTCTTCTTGATAAGAGGTCAACATATCCTCATTAGATCCATTCTGACGGGTCATCGAGTTTCTACATGCTCATGTTCTTATGTCTGTGGCTCTCTAAACTTTTCTCTCCTCTTTTTGAAACACAGCCTCTCGCCCTTTTGAATCGTCGATAATGGCTACGATGGATTTGGCCACCACTGCCACCGATGACCCTCTCCTCTATTTTATTATTTTCTCTTTTTTCTTCTCTCCCTCTTCCTCTTTATTTTCACTGGTTGACAGCTCACTAGCTTACTTTCTTCGCCTCCCTCGTCTAGTCCGTTGACGCCCTCGTCTCGTCCCTTCAGATTTGTCCTCCCTGCACGGTCCGCCCCTGAACGTGCTGCGGGTTGGGGCATGGACCGCCTCTCAGTCCGCCGTGGGTTGAGGCATGGACCGCCTCTCAGTCCATCGTGGGTTGAGGCATGGACCGCCTCATAGTCCGCCATGGTTTGGGTACTTAGTGGTTTTTCTTTTCGCTCGAAATTCTCGAATACACCTGAAGAGCGAGAAATGTCACACATTGGGAGAAAAGCATTAAAATATAATCGAACCGGGACAGAAAAACCTAGATATGTGGGCTAAAAACATCTAGATTTGATACATTTTATGTCCATATCAGCCACCGTGGGGGGTTTAGCCTTCAAGTTTGAAGTTCTCTTGGGATGAATTTCGTGGGGTGGAGGTCTGGGTCTCGTGGTTTTGGTGGGTCCCTTTTATGGCCTCCCCTGTTCTGGTTGCTGCTCGGTGTTGGCCGACAACGGGTTACCTCTCATCGGTAACTGTAGGCCGGTTGCTGGGGTTGAGTAGACTTTGGGATTGGGTGGGTTCCTATGGCTGCCTGGTGGGCGTCGCTATGCGGTTGCCTCGCGATAGCTGTAGTGGAGGTCCGTAGTTCGTTACTTATAGACCTCTTTTATTTTTTTTGTTTTTTATTGGTAGACATTTCGAGGTTTAGAACCTGTTGATGTGGACATAAAATACATCTATTTTGGATGTCATTAGCCCACATTTATATTCTTTTTAGTCTCGAGTCAATATAAGTTTATGCATTTTACTCTCATTTTGTGTAATTGGTTTTATTTTAAAGTTCGCCAAGCATTTGCAGCAAAACGAGGAGATTCGGAGCGAATTGGAGCAAAAATGGCAAAAGTCTGGTTTGCTAAAGCCTCGCCCATCAGACCACGAGCCAGGCCGCGACGGTCTTGCCCACCAGACCACGGGCGAGGCCCTCCTGCGTCTCTGTTTTGC
>JAYMTN010000152.1:0-20792 GCA_036897425.1 Erodium trifolium
AGACCGTTCGAGAAGGTAAGTTCTAACTGCTGCCCCAGATATTCTACCATTTGCATCAAACTGGATCTCAACAAACTTGCCAAAACGACTGTCTTGACCAAAAAGATGGAGGATTAGTAATCGGTTACTGAACCAAATAGACTAAAGAATAAAATAAATTATACTTGAGCAATAAGCACGCTTGGTAGAATGAATCTCCCAATATTTACTTCGAAATTTGTTTTAAGGGTTTTATTTGCAATCAAGTAAGTATGTCTGAAATGCTTTTTTGCTTATTTGAAGTTCACGTCAAAGGTTTTATTTACCAAAACATTCATCATTTACAGTTTCTTTGTATTCCATTATCTTCGAACTATCTCAACTTTGAGTGGCATACAATATATTTATTTACAAACAGTATTATTACTCTTTTAAAGAGATGGATTATAATAGTTCCAGCACTTCAGTTGAGAGAAAGCGGAACCTAAAAGTGAGGACTAAGAGGAAAAATACTAATTAACAAGACCCTGCCTCTGCGGCAAACATTCCCTTCCCATCTAGTTTTTGGGAGATCTGATCAGCCCACAAAAAAAAGTCACTCATCCAGCTACTCTTCTTCTCTATTCTCCAAACCTTGGCTTCCCTTCGATGAAAAGAAATATAAGGTAAACCTTTTACACACACCCAAACTGACACATAAAAACACTCATTTACTGCATCTATCTTTCTATTCTACCCGTTATTGTCATACGAAACTTTTTCCTGGAAAATTTTGTTTGTAACTGGTGGGCATAAACTATGCCATTATATCATACCTGTTTGAGCAGAACAGTTATCATAATTTATTACAAATGTCGTACAGATACATTAGTGTCGAAAGCAAACAAATTTAAGCACCTGATCTAATCCTTCTACACATCCTGCCACTACTCAACACCATGCTCTTTCCTGAATACTAATTAAAATCCCCTCTTCAATGAATAATCTATTTATCATTTCCTCTGATAAATCTTCCAATCGAGCAACAAGAAATACAACTAAGGATGAAAAAGAAGAAATTCCTGGCATAACAGGCATCTTCATAATCAAAATTCAAGAAATTTGCATGCCTCCAGATATGTTAAAGGAATAATGAAATTCATAAAATGCAAGAGTAGCTAACAAAGAACAAATTAGTGCAGGCAATATATAACTGCCACTTAATTAGAAACAGGAAGTTATTTGAAGAAAAAAAAAAACATTAACCCACCTCGAATTGTCATTTCTAATGGTCCTTGCATTACCAAATGCCTCCAAGAGTGGATTTGACTGGATGTAGAAGTTAAATCAATAAGTTGGTACCATAAGACTTTATTAAAATCCAAAAATGTGAGCGAATATAAGTTTGATTTAACAATCAGAAACGAGGAGGCTGTTCTGAGCTTCAAGTTACAATTAAATCTAATTTAACTGATCCCGCTTCAATAAGTTTCCCGGGAACTATCTCGTCAGCCAGTAAATTTCAATTATAAGATTGATCAGTGGGAATATGTTTATTAACTGGATTGACTTCAGAGTAAAACTTACTTCAAGAACTTGTTGCTCCACTGTTCTGTCATCAGCAATAACTCGACCACCGACATAAGTGAGATACTGCATTATCAATTTTGTTGTCTCAGTTTTTCCCGCCCCACTTTCTCCACTGACCAGTATGGACTGACTTCGACCATCATTCATCATTGCTCTGGATCATCAAATCACAGAGAAGCCAACTTAACCACTTCACGAAGTAGTGATGTTGAATAAAAATCACTACTCAATTTCCACGAAAACATTTATTCACTTAACAGACCTGTATGATGCATCAGCCACAGCAAAAACATGCGGGCTTAGCACACCAAATAGAGCACCCTTGTACATCTCCATCATATGTACATTGTAAAGATGAGGGAGCTTTTGGAACGGGTTGACAGCTATCAAAATGCTTCCTGTGTATGTCTATCAGAGAGCAATCCACATAAGTATTAATTTGAATTTTCAAACATTGGCTATCGCGTCGCAAAATAAGATTACTATTAATAAAACAAAAACTGTGCCACTGTGGCAGGAATTTAAAGCCGAAGCCCAAAAGGGATAGAGCACCTGAACAACTATTGTGATCAGTAATTAAATCTACCATGATTCAGAACAGCAATAAGTCATTAAAACTGTCAAAATGATATTTGAACATTAAAAGCCTTACATGAATATGTAATTAATGAAACGGACGATAGTTTTGAGAAACAAATAACCCTGTTCTAAGGACTACTTTTAGACAATAATTATGAGGGAGGAATGGTGGCATGTATAAGGACCTTAATGAGATAGGACAGTTTTTTGTTGTTTATGGGGATGGGCGATTGTGTTTTTAAAATTTAGTTGCTTTCAGTAAGGCGTATGCAAGATTGTGAAAGAAAGGACAGTACTCTGGGGAAACATGGTGAGAGGATTGTTGACTGAACCACAAATACTCTCGAGAGATGTCGTGAAAGGTGCCAAAACAACCAGTTTCAAGCGTGCATTAAAAAAATCAATACTACATTTCTCAATATATGGCACTAGCTAGCATTCCTTATAAGAGCTAGCAACCTCCAGTTGAATGTCACTAAGTCAAATAATCACTTTTATTTCAGCGTATTAAGACTTCAGTCCTATTCTACAGTACATCATAAATAAGGCAAAAAAATAAATATGAATATCCTCTTGAGCAGGATGCCACATTGAACATTTTCAATATATTTCCTATGTAACCATACAAATCAGGCATTTTGAAAAAACAACATTTTAACTACTACTACAGATAAAGGCATCATGATGAGTACACAACTTGAAAGCTAAGAAAACAACCATCATTATTAAAACACCTTAAACCTGACAAACCACTTACATAAATATCATTGAGTGCATATCTTCTCTCAAGATTGTAAAGTACTCCAGGTTCATTCAAATAAGTCAACTTTGTCATATCATCCACTCCTCCATGTTCCTCCTCCTCATCTGCATCCCTAGGGAGCAATTTCTCAGGCGCTGCCAAAATCTACAAACAAAAAACAGACTAATTCTCCAAAACCAACGAAAATTACAAGCAGAAACTAAAAAAATGGAGAAAAACTCACCTTCTTGCCAGTAGCAGTAAGTAGCTGAGCTTGTTTGCCAAAAAACCCAACGACTTCAGCTGGAACCCAGGCCAAGTCCCTGTCCTCGGCCCATACCTTTGAGCCATTACGCAAATTCATCTTCGGTTCCTGAGAATTGAAAACAAATCAACATAAAACCCTACGAGCATCACAGAGATTTCTCAGAACGAACAACGACGCGAAACAGGAGATTTCCGACTCCAAAACCCTAGAAACAGATACGCGCGAAAATTGAGGGATACACTCACAGTCATCGAGAGCTACGAGTGTGAAGGAAGCTTCCGATTCCCGCCGTAACGACGGTGGCGCGAGCTGACGGAGTCGGAAACAGCGAAACTTCCGATCATAAATACTGGAGAGGTCGCTGTCGGTGAAGAGATTTGGATTTATTTTGGATATTTAGCGCAGGTGACACACAACACCACCGGGTCAGTACACGCTACCTACAAGTTGTTACCGTCTGGGCTGAGTTGTTGACTGTTTGGCTGGTGGGAAAGTGTGGGAAAATCAGGCGAATTGAAATTTTGAATTCGATATAAAATAGTGGAGTGATGGTGGTGCTCTCTGGAGCGTCGTGCTGCTGAATCATCCGACTGTCCCCACTCGGTAACGTTTAAATGCTTTGTTTAGCTGTGTTTCTTTTCTTCCCTTTTTTTTCTGTATTTACGCAAAATGTTGAAATGTTAATAATGATAATTAATGGTAATAGAATTAAATGATAAGAACCATTAATGAGCTTGATGACAAGGTTGACGAAGGTCTTTTGTCTTTAATCGTTTCCTACAAGGTAATTAGTTTCGAGAGGAATTACATTTTTTTATTCTCAATTTTAATCCATTTATTATTATGTATTTAAAATAGTATCATAACAATAGAAAAAATCTTTTCGTGAACAAATAGTGTTTGGGATAATTGCAAACTCTGGTGGTGAATTACGCGCGTAAAGTAAATACTTACGTTGAACTATTTTTGTTTACAAATTTCTTAATGGGGTTAACTTTTTGTAAAAAATCAAAGTACCCCTATAAAAGTTTGTACAACCCGATACATGTTCACCATCCATATGCATACAATGGGTAAAATGCCTCCTTGTGGACGATTGACGACGGATTCCGATAACCAAATTCACGGACCACCCGTTCGTTTGTCTCGATAAGTCACCTTATTTTGGGCAGTGATTAAGTTCAACTCATGAACTATACATAACAAGTCCACTACGAGCTTTATTCTCACAACCGACCTACCACAAATCCTAGCTCCTTCTCAACTTATTTGTTCTCACGTCATTGTAATTATACATGAAACAGACAAATCAGATCGGATTGGGTGTTATCCGCCTAATTTGGGATATACTATCAAAATTAAATCTCATTATTATTTTAAAATCAATAAAATGCAAACTTAGTTCTGATCTAATTTAAGCTCTTTGATGATATTTATCATTTAACCAAAACGTAATATTCCAAAATAGAGTATTATAACCAATTTAAGCTATTTTGTTGATAGATTGTTGCAATTGTTTTAATTTAACACTCAAAGAGTTTTATGAAATATAATGAATTTATTTCATTGGTTCCATAAACAAAAGAAAACGGTGCACACACTCAATATGGATTATCAAACTAACCATTAACACCTGATAAAAGAAAGAGATGATAATATATCATCTGAAAATGAATATGAACATAATCGTTGCACTTTAATCAACGTGTTGGACCATCCGCGGATTAGAATTCCGTCATCTGTAACACATCCATTTTTTTATAGATTTGAAATTGTTGACCCGTAACCCGATCACAATCCGCAAATGGGTTGGATTTGCACACCCCTTATGTGGTCATTGTCTATCTTGTTATTCTATGGTTCCTGTGTAATGACCATTGTTGTAAATATATGTTCAAATGGCGGGTAAGCGTCAATTTTCTCAATTCGGGTGGAGTTTTAGGTCGAGGCGTCGAGCAAGGTAGATCTGAGCAAACAAAACAGATCGGACATACGGGCAGAGCAAGGCGGGTCCAAGCGAATATTTTTTCCTTTATATGACTTTTTCTAAAACATATTTTGAACAAACGGATAAATATTTAAATTATAATTTATTTATGTGAGAACCGTCCAAACAGAAAATTTTAAGTTTATATATACATCATAGTTTATAAAAAAAATACAAATCTGATTAAATTTTAATTGTATATATATGGTAGTTTATTAAATAAAAAATACAAATCTAATTAATTTCGAACTAATTTCCAAAAGCCTCAGTACTCTTCTCGTGTCCGACAAACACCTATTTTTTTTTATCACCAGCCTAATTACTTAAATGCAAGCCCACAGAAAGCCCAATAAGTGTCAACTTCCAATTAAATGGCCCATTTCAAGCCCGTTATATGATGTAGAAGTGTAATTCCGAAAATTACAATTTAGCCCAACTGTTGCCGATGAATCACCAAAACCTTGGCCCAAGAACGAGTAAAAAGGGCTATGTTGCCTAGACCGATAAGGAGAAGCCTTGGCCCAACGGATCTTTTAGTCATTCAAAAAATAATATTAAAATAAATACAATAAAAGTATCGAATCATGAAACGGAGTGTTGCAATCCGACGGTGATGGTCTTGCCAACATAGCATGACAAGCCTTGATCGGATTAGGAATTATTGGCAAATCTTATCATATCCATATTGGCCATCCATTGAAGGCAAATAAAACAAAGAAAAAAATGTTTTAACAATTCATTTATATATAAAAATACGAATTATTGAAGCCAATTATGACATTTGTATATACATACAAATAATACCTTATCGTGGGAATTAAGAACAAATCAGAACAAACAAATGCAATATATATGATGTCATCAAAATACGCAAGATGTGTATACGTGTGCTTCTTTGCATAACTGTAACGCAATTGACCGCACTTAATAAGCTAAGTACATCTTTTAGAAGAAAACGTTGGTAACTTACATAACAAAATGTTGATACTTTACATACTTCATATATGCCAAGCGTAATAATATGTGGTAGGTAGTTCCAATTTATTCAATAAAGATGACCTCGAAAATCTATTTTACCTATTATGGCCAGATTTGATGTTAGCTTATGTTTCTGTAAATTACTCTCTTATATACACAAGTGTTGTACCTTATATATACGGGTGTTAATACATTATATACGTTGCAGACATGGTCAACAAGCGCTATAGTAATGGTTAAATGGCGGGAAAGCTCATGTTATTTACAAAATTTCCGTTGCACGAGCATCATTTATGCCTTCAGATCTCACAAATCCGATGGCTCTTATTTGTATTATTTTACACGATAAATGTGATTTGTACTAAATATTACCCATATGTAAAATATAACTTTCAGGTAGAAACTGGTATATTTCGTGTGAAATACAAACCGATATGGTCCTTTGGATCGTGCAAATAAAAGGCTTAAATTTTTTTAAAACAATCATTAACTTTTGACATGCATTATAAAATGCAGAATTTTGTAATTAATTTAATAATCAAAACCCCACTAAAATTCGTGGGTCGTCGGATCTACATCTCTTAAACCAATGACATATATCAATTCTGAGAAAATATTTAATTGATAATGATTGGTATGGAATAATTAATATATTATTCAGAAAATATTTTTCCAAATCTGTATAAATAGCATTACAATTTGTTCTAAAAAATGC
This sequence comes from Erodium trifolium, assembly GCA_036897425.1. Taxonomy (NCBI): domain Eukaryota; kingdom Viridiplantae; phylum Streptophyta; class Magnoliopsida; order Geraniales; family Geraniaceae; genus Erodium; species Erodium trifolium. The sequence goes on from JAYMTN010000152.1 coordinate 6,818, forward strand.
ACCAACTAAACATTATCGAGCTTCCACGAAAACGAGTGTTTTAGAAATTCCCGAAAATGGCAAGCTTGCCTCAATTCGTGGCGTTCAAATCCAAGGCCAACGGCAAGTACTTGGAGTTCATCAGACAAGACACGGTGCTACCTGGACGTCTCCGATTCACCGGCGAAGAAGTCCCGGGTCCGTACACACAGTTCCAGGTCGAAGTGTCCGAATCCGACAAAGACCTCGTACACATCCGAAGCCGTTACAACAACAAGTACTGGGCCGTAAACCAGACGGATCGGGTCGCCGCAATCTCCGACGAAAAGAACGAGTTGTTCCGACCGAGTTTCGTCGACGGCGACTCGAGCACCGTCCGGTTCCTCCACGTGTCCCTAAACAAGTACCTCGTCATGACTGATGACGTCAGCCAAGGGGCTGACGACTACGCGTGCCTCCGTCCGAGCGGGGAGAAGGAGTATCCGAATTCGCTCGATGCTTTCACCGTCATCGACTGGAGCTCTCTGGTGATTCTCCCCCGACACGTGGCGTTCCGTGGCGGCGAGGCCGGCAAGTTCCTGAGCTCACGCCCGGTGAACGATACGAGGTAGTGTTATAATACAATTATAATAATAATAATTGAGTTTTCAATTATTATAATAATATAATTATAATTAAAATTTCAACTATCAGTTCGAAGTTTAGTTAAGTTTTCTTTTAATACCATATCAGATTTAGTATCTTATATATACGAGTTCGAATCTCAATAATATATAAAAAAAATTATTATTATTTTTCTATTCTTCACTTGCCTTTAAAGAACAACTTATCAATGGCCTCACATCTATCTTCTAAATATTCTGATTTAAACTTGTTAATGAGTTTGTATGTACAGACGTTATAATATAATTATTATATTTCACTTTCTTCCATCAGCTTAAATTTTAGTCCAATTGATTTTCCAATAGGTATCTCCAATTCGTGGCCGATGAAGCGACAGACCCCACCGCAGGACACGAGATTTTCACCAACACGGACGGACACGTGTCGATCAAGTCCGACTACTACGGTAAGTTCTGGACTCGCACAACGCAAAGTTGGGTCCTGGCGGACACATCAGAAGAAGGCGTCAATAACAACCTCAATGTTTTGTTCTCACCGACGAAGATTGACGCAATGGAACGAAACGTCATCGTTCTGCTCAACCTGGGGAACAAGAATTACTGTAAGAGCATTAGCTCCAACGACATAACTACGAACGAGCCTATAATAGCTCTGAGTGCCGCGGATGGTGTAATTACCAAACTGTCCCAGCTCCAGGTCGTCGAGCTCGTGACTTCCAAGTACGTCAGAGCTGAAGTCGAGGACGTGAACGTCCTCGACTTTCGTGTCGTGGAGCCCACACTGGTTGCGATTGCCTCCGGAGATGCTGTGAACTCCGGTAATGTGGGTACGAATATGGAGGTGATGCTGAGTTACAGTGCAGAGTCGTTGACCAACCAGGACATGGAACTCTACGGTCAACGGGTCGTAGGCTGTTGGGGAAAAAGTTAACATTCGTAGTCCGATACCGGTGGAGGAGAACGGGAAAATAATAATGACAGCGTTGACTATGGGAGATATAGTATGGGGAGAAGATGAGTTCAAGTCGCAAACACCGGTGAAGTTCACGTACAATGTGACCGTGCCGGCGAGGACCACGGCGACGGTGCGTGCGATGGGTCGGAGACGGTTATGGGACGTCCCGTTCTCGTACGAACAGACTGATACTCTTGCTGATGGGAGTAAATCAAGCTTCAGGATGGACGATGGGATCTACCGTGGGACCCACACTGTGTTCGAGGATTATAATGTTGAGTTTGCTCCGATTGGGTAAGATTCTCGGATGGTCGAGTTTGAAGGTGTTTGTGGTTAAGGTTGTTGTCGTGTGGTTTGTTTGGAGTTTTAAATGATTGTTTGTTGCTTGTGTTGGAAGTAATCGGGCTACGATTTTTTTTTAAATAAAGTTTTTATTTGTGTGTGTAAGCCCGTAAGGAATATAATTGTCAATTTGAGATAGTCATAATAAGATATGTTCTTTTTAATTTTATTAAAAAAAACGAGTTACTACCAGTTTGCACTTTACAAAAATTTAAGAAATACAATTATATTCATATTGAGTTAGGTAAATAATATGTTAAGGTTATAATGTCTATCCATCATATATATAGGATTTAAAGAAAACATAAAGTGATGGCAGAGGTGGAGCATAACCTAAAAAAACTCATATATAGAACAATATATAACCTACAAATTGTTTGTTTAAAGAGATTTATCATCCGAATGGGGAAGTAGATTTCTTAAGAATTTCACAATTGATTTGTGTTTTCAGGGGATGTTCTTGAGAAACAAAATCAAAGTTAAGATTAGCTTTTGGTTGGGTAAAACTCGACTTATTAAAGGAATATTATACAACAAGAAGTTTATGGTAAGGTCATGAGTTTAAAGTGTATGATACGATCTTTTTTATTTTTTAACTATCTGACCCATATGTGGACACATTTAACAATCTCTTACTCCACGTCATATCGGATTGCTCAATTCCCCACATAACCACTTCATTCTACATAAAACCATCAATATGAGAAGCACTGATCGTGATTCCAGGTGTTTATGGTCCTAAGAAATTTTCCTCTACTCGTTTTTGTGAGAGAGTCATTAGTTGGGGAGAATAAGATTTATCTTAGGAGGAGCACACAACAAGAAATCCATAATATTCACATTGTCCACCCCACTTACCCCCAAAGGCTAGCTAGTCTTACAAGCCATGAGTTTAAGTTGTATATTAAGTCTTCTGTATTCTTTAACTATCTGATGTCGGATTTTGACTCATTTATGGACACACCTTACGACGATCTATCGAAGTTTTTGTTGTTGTGTAAATAAATGAAAAATGTGTATGTTTTATGGAAGAAAAAAAAAATCACACTAACCAACTAGTATGTCTTAACAAAAATGAAATGGGATAAGTTATTGGGTTTTCTTTCTACTGAAATAAATGTCATGTGATTGGGCTCGACTAGAAGCCCAGAACTGAGTCTTAATGGGCCATTATGTCTTAACTGAAATGAAGGGTGACAATATTGACAAACATTATTCGTCGTTTCACTACATTATTCGTCGTTTCGATTGGCAAAGGGTCAAGTTAATAATCAGTGCATGTATAGACAAAGGAGTACTCAATTACTCAGTAGGTATTGGATTCGAGACCATAATAACACCTTCAGTTGGATTGGCACTCTCTATTCTACAACTAATTATTACAAATATATTTGGTAAAAAAAAGTATTACAAATATATAATTGCTCGTTGACAATTTTTGTTTTGTTTAAAATTGATTACATTACATTTATATTAATCTTTAATTTTATTGAACATCATCATGGTGAAAAACAAAAGTCTACATTAGTTAAATGAGTATATTCTTACCAAGTCATTAATTTATTTGATTATACCATGCATAATTGTAGCATTTATCGATTAAATGCTTCACCAACTCTCACCAACATAGTTTGTTTTCAAAATAAACACCCACCAACATTAGATTTAAGTTACAACCACTCCTAACGAATTAACATAAATATTCCTATGTTAAACTGATATTGAACCCTAAATTACTACCTCTATAAATTTTTTTTGAGTTTTATTAAGAGGGGTAAAGTCATCAACCATTGAAGCCAAATACATGAATATGGGGATGAATTCTTAAGACCGAGATTATAGTTTAGAATCTTTATCGAAGATGAGCGCACCAACATTTTAAGTCACATAATCAACAATACTTACATTATTGGTAGTTAGTCACAAATCTACTTGACCATATAAGTGAATATAGAAGACTATATCCCAGTCATTTTTTACGCTAGATGATTTTGTATCATTTAAATACTCTGGGGTGCCTCACCCAATGGAAGATGACCAAGGGTGATCGGTATCGGCACAGAAAAGTCACCCAATCCATTCGAAGGCCTCATACTTCTTGACGGGGTTATTGAGCTGACCTCGCTTGATCATTTGGAACCTTTGTCTTGTTTGTGGTGTCAAGATGAGGGTCGAAATGATAGTCGTCGATGGAATCGCGATGACAATATCCTCCTCCGCAACCAAGGAAGCTGACACCACAATAACCTTATCGTCATCGTCCTCATCCTTCTGAGGGGACCGTTCCCATCCGTTCTTGAAGTACTCAAACTTGTTCCATTTTTAAATACCAAAATTTATCCTTGTAGAGTTAATTTTCATACACATAACCCGTGAATTCTATACCATAGAAGTATATAACCGACAGCTTCTATAGACAATTATTATTTAATAGATAATTTTCATAATTTCCAAGACTTTTTCTGAAGATAACTAATTTTATTTTGTGCCCAAAGGGTCCACGACGATCTTTGATGATCCCAAGGTAGCTAAAGTCGGCAAAATCCAGAGGATCTTTCATCTGAACCACTATGTTTCTGGAAAAATCTACATAGAATCAACAATCTACGGACATCAATATCAAGAACACATCTCGAACTTGTAGTAACTAACAATTACAGAACAAAACACAACATTTTTACACCAAACCCAGTCTCAAAACCATCCTAGAACCTTAAAAACACGAACTTTGTTCAGAAACATATACTCAAGAAACCCAATTCATATTAGCTTTTAACAACACCAGATTCGATTAAAAATCAAAACTTTACGTATAATTATACAAACCCAGATCACAAAACCATTCATAGGATCGAACAACATGAAAATTAAGAACCAAAAGTACTCATTTCCAACATAACCTTAAAAACATGAACTTTGTTCGGAATGTTCAATACTCAGAGACCCAATTCAGATTATCTTAATACAACACAAGATTTGATTAAAAATCGAAACTTTACCTATAATTACACAAACCTGGATCACAAAATCATCAATAGAATCGAAGAACATGAAAATTAAGAACCAAAAGTACTCATTTTCAACGTTCATACATTCATACGTCTACTGTCGCCGGGATATTTCATCTCCGGTCACCGGAACATTACAAAAAGTCAAACGTAACAACCAAAGCTCTACCTCGATCTAGGCTTACCGGTCCTCCCCCGGCGATTCTTAGCCTTGGGGATGACGTTACTCTGCTTTCCGAAAGAGCTGCAGAACCCACAAACGGACAGCCTCGGGGAAGGGGGCTCGATCGCCGGCGAGACCTTGCCGGTCCGGTACCCACATCCCCCGCCGGCGGATCGGATCCTCTCGAGGGTGTTGATGGGCTTGATCGTGAAATCTCCGCCGTCCGTTTTCTCCTGATCCTGTAATTGCTTACCCTGTTCTTCGTCCTGACGGTGCTCTGTGTCCTGATTCTGGGTCTTGCCGAGCTCGCCGGACAAGAGCTTGTCGTCCCAGATCAGGCCTGACGAGCCCTGAGATCTCTGCAAACCGGCCATGTCGATGTCTCTTCTCTCTCTCTGGAAGTTTCTCTGTCTAGAAATGAACCATGAATCTGCTATATGTTATACTTATCTTATATATTAGAAAATTTTGAGAAACAATAAAATAAAATAAAATAAAATAAAATAAAAGGTTTTAGATAAGAAAAAAACCCCATAATTTGGCAATTTAAAAATGTCAACTTTCCTTTTATTCATAAACAATCTATCATTTTTAACTGATCATATCATAATATATTTCAAGGTATTAGATAAGAAAACTCTTGGCAATTTAAAAAGTCAATTTTACTTTTATTCATTAAACCATCTATCATTTTTAACTGATCACATGATAAATACATTTCAAAATTTTAAATATGACATAACATAACTAATTTTAATATATAATAAAATTAAAATAATATTTATCAGGATTATCTTGTTTTAACTTTTTGGATTATTATGGGAAATTTCTAGGAAGACTCTATAATTTAATTAAAAAATCACATAGAAAATTCAGAAATTGGAAGTATTTAAGTGGTGGCTCGATGAGTTCACATCACCACAGCTATTATTTTAGTAGTAGTTGTGACACGTGGATGGGACATATTGATTTATGACGATGACTGTTCATGGAAAATATATATTTTATGAATAAAATAACCGATAAAACCAAATAAATATTATCATCCAAAATAAAATAATTTGGCTTCATGTAATTCCATAAAGTTTATAAAGGTTTCAGTATTTTTAAATTAATCAGTGAGCCATATGATCAACCGTCCATATCAAGGTGACGTGTAAAGCATCTATCGACTTTACAGTTTTGACCGGTTCTTAAATGTTTTAGCGGTCAATTTGAATTTCTGAAAATAAACCCGCCAAACAGAGCACAAAACCCCCAAATTTTCTTTCAGATTCTCTCAGTTTCCTTCGTTTTCTCTCTAACCAAACACAAATTCTAACATCGACGAGCCCTATGTCCGTTAACTGTTAACAATTCGCTTTTCAGTTTCTTTAGATCGCTGGATTCGCGTCTGATTTCGATTTCTCGATTATCAGGTCCAGGTTTATTCGACTAGGTATATAGCTGATCTGACTGTATGTATCGTGTATGTATATGGCACTGTGGTATCATGTATCTATGTATTATTGGGTCAATCGTGTATTAAGGAGTGTTGTAATTTTCGTGAAGCTCATGTGTTCGATGAAATGCCTCAATGAACTATCAGGTGTTTGGAAGGGCTGCAGGCTCGAGATTAAGAGGCGTTTTGGATTCTTAGAGCTCAGAAGATGTATGGGAGGAAAGCAGGCCAGCTTGTGAAGGAATTTGCGAGCAGCGAAAAGGGTCAGCTTGCGCCTTTCAATGTAAGTCTCTTGCATTTTCATTGTTTTCAGCAACCTGCGATGGTTCAAGTTCTTAGAGGCTTCAATCCATTTAATTAAGGTGGTGGTGTTCATGGGAAATAGTTCTGAGCTAGAATTCAAGTTCTTAGAGGGTTCAATTCATTACATGAAGGCATTGATATTTATGAAAATAGTTATGAGCTGTAATAGTGATCTGTATATGTTTACTGAAGTACAGTGTGAGAGGCAGTGAACATTCTGCAATATACTCATCTGGACTACCAGTTCTTGAGCAGAAAGTGGAAGGGTTCAGTTAATTAAGTTGTAATAACATTTTGAATTGGAAGTTTAGGGATAAAAAGATTATATTTTTGTCTCGGATCAGTATCTATTTTGCAGTTGTCAGAGACGGGTATGTAAATTTTGTACACTGTTATGTCAATGCTCTTGTTTCCATCTGTTTGTGAATGCATAGTCAATATCAATATGTATTGCCTTTTTTATTCAACAAGATAGCTTACAAAGAACCTAGCATTCAATAACCAGTGAATTAAGTTTCGTAGACAATCTGCTTGAAGAGAAATCCTTTTTCGAAGTAATGATGCTATAAACAGTTCATGCTTACCATTTACCATCTCACATACTCCTCTGTTCAGTCTCCATTATATTTCATGGTCATTACTCTGTCCTTTTCAATAACTGACTTACATCAGTTGTTTTAGCCTTTTGTGTTCATTACATATCCTTTTTATATCATTACATATATTTTTTGAATCTTACTGATCTCTATTAAAGCATTAGTTTAATATTGAAATGATGATTATTATTCATTTGCTCTTATTTTTCTCACTTTGATATCCTGCAAATTTTCTTGCTCATTTGGTCTTTGTTTTGATTATTGCTGCTACTTCAATCTTGATGTATTACTATGATTTTGTAGAGTGACCTGTTAGAGCAAGCCATTGGAGAATGTAGTCAACATCACCTCGAGCTCCAGTCCTTGATAAGGTAACAATATTTTGGTTTTGCTAAGTATACTAAGATGCTGTTTGGTAAAACTACAGCCAAACTAAAAGACCCGACAGATGTATACACGTGGATGCCAAAATTGGTTCTTAGATCAAAACTGTATCTGGAGACAAATCAAATTTTAGTGGATTTGTAATTTGCCAGAAAACATTTTTGTTGTCGTTTGTCAAAGAAGTTGAGAAAGTTTGTACCATTCTCACTTTATGAAAGTCTAATTACTCAACAACTCATTACTTTTTGACTTTAGCCTCTCTTCCTTTCAATATCTTTGTTTACCAATTTGATTTTCGATACCAAAACTAAAATCCATCTTTTGCTTCCAATTTTTGTCGTAGTGTTGTCAAACAAACTCTAAGATTAAGCAATGTTTGTTTATTTCATATGATCTACAATTCCTATAGGCATAATTTCCACTTAGCAAATGATATAAATTGTCATCTTAATTACAACTATTATTCTACGATATGGTGTTCTACAGAAATATCCAGGGAGAAGGATTAGATGTTCAAACAACTAAAAATGCAGATCACCACGGGGCACTAGTGCACCACCTTTCTTTAGTTCGCAACAAACGATGTCTAATGGCATATATGTAAGAATTTCTAGCTATGGTTCTTATCATACCTCAGCATTATTTTCTTTAGTCTTTACCAACTACAAGGATCCACATGATCATGCAGGTATAGTCGGGCTGAAATCATACGCAGTTTGATATGGAAGGTTGGACCTGTGGTTCCTGAAGAAATTCAAGAGAAGCTTAGCCATTCGGAGGAAGAGTATTTTAAGAGATATAATTCTACTCTGAAATCATATATGTCAAGAATGGAACTTGATCTCACTGTGGTATCTCTTACTCTTCCTCCCTTGCATCTCAGAAAACTGGTCGTACCTTATATAGCATCATAGAGATCTGTGGCTTGAGCAAATTGGTTATGTTATGTTCCTCAATTGTGAACTAGGCATAGTGCTATGAAGCTATAACATTGATATTCATAGGCTAAGTTCTTGTGTTATTGCTAGGAAGAGTATTTTAAGCGATAATTCTACTCTCAAATCATATATGTGAAATTGTGAAGAATAGAACTTGATCTCTCTCTCTCTCTTTCACACACACACACACACACATTCATTTTGGCCATTGCTTTTCAGAAAACTGGACATACCCTATACACCGACATAAGAGTAAAAATATGTGGCTTGGGCAAATTGGTTATGTTGCTGAATTGAGAACTAGGCATAGTGTTATGAAGCTATAACATTGACATTCATAGGCTAAGTTCTTGTGTTATTGCTAGGATATGGTGCCTCCCAAAGATCCTTACATACAAGTTAGAGTGCTCGATGATATAGGCGATGGAATAGTACTGAGTGATGATAAGACAGCAAACTTTGCTTGCCATTCCATGCATTTCCTTAAACGAACCGATGCTGAACAGTTCATCTCAAGGGTAAGTTTTCTCCTTATCTTGTAACTAAGTTCAGTTCCTCTTCACATTTTGTTTGGTGCTCTCTGCCTGACTGCCTATTTTTCTTGAAATCAACAGGGCTTGATGGAGGAACTTACAGGCTAAGCTTTAACAATATGTGTCATGAATGTCACAAACTCTGCCTAATTAGTATTTAAACTTTGTTTTACTCTAATTTAGTTTTTATTATTCAATTTGTTTGAATTTATGGTCTTTCATATGATTGTTTTGTGGTGAAGTTTAAAGAGTTGTGGAATGGGGACTTGTTTGGTATCAAACTTTGGAAATAATGCACTCATATACTATATTTAAAAAGAGACATTTATTATATTAAAAAATATATTCATATCTAATCATTTCCTAGGGTTTTTTTAGTTTTATAAATTAATCACATATTCTAATCTCCCTAGACTTAAAAATTGTGAATCATTATAGGTCATTAGATTAAGTATAATAGATGATTCATACTTAAAAAAATCATCATTGATGTGAATTTAAAATATACAAAACTTTGAATTTATTTTAATTATTTAATAACTCTAAAAGTGTATGGATCCACTTGATCCAATGACCTATATAAGTTTACAATTTATGTTCTATTCTTTTTCCAACTGTAAATAGTGCCTTATATGGCAGTGACTCAAGTCTCAAACATTAATATGATCATAAATTAAATAAGATATAATTAATATTTTTATTTATTGAAAATGCCATAAATAGATTAAATCACCCTAAACGTCGGAAATTAGGTAAACCACAATGTCCGAAAAGCCCTTGCAAAATGTGAAGAGCGATCCCAAACTGCTCAATTAGGTTAAGCGGTTAATTAATTAATCAGTCAATCATTACAGTTTCTCCATAAGCTCTGCCATGCGTTCTTCTTCTTCTTCTCCAAGGAAATGGGCGAGTCTGGTTTCTTTCCTCGCCTCGCGCGTGTATTTCACCATCATCATCTTCCAAGCTCCTCTCTTCAGGTAATCAATAACTAATCATCGTTAATTAGACTCTTAATTTGCATTAATCATGTGTTAATTAATCGATTATGATTTTGTGTTAGGATCCCTTGTAGAAAAGGGATATGCACGACGCCTATGGAGGTGACGTGCATGCACCTGTTTGTGAGTCGGGTCCTTCCTCCACCTGTTGTGAAATGTCTACTTTACCCCGGATACATTTATCGAGCTGCCATCCAGAACAAGCCCGTTCCTAGCTTTGACATGTTGCTACATTCCTACAATTTCACCTCCTTCAATAAGTATCCTGCTTCTAAGGATCTCCAGCATCTCGAGGTTCGTATTTTTCGTTCATATATATGTAACGACATAGATTATTTTCCTGAAATTTTGTTTTTGTCTTGAACTTTTTCTTACGAAGTTCAATAACATAATATCAGTTTTGATTGTTCAAACTATTTGTCTCTTATCTCTTGTCCCGTCTTCTCCTATTCTATATTACCTTTTAAGGCCTGTCTACTGCCTCGTAGATTGTGTGAGGCCACGATCTATTCAACCTCTTTAAACTTAGAGGGATCGTGTTTTGCTCTTTTGTGATAGTACTATTCACTAGTTGTATGTTTGGAATTTTGGATGCATTCATTCACCTATTGTTGATGTTATGCCTGTTTGGGTCGATTAGACCTTCATTGGATAATGTTGCTGGTTTGACGGTTAATTATGTTTTTTTTTAAATTCGGACCGCTTCTATTGGGATATATTTAAAAAAAACCTTATTTTAACACGTTGTACTATGATCCATCTGACGTCATATCCTTAATTGACATTTTCTCTAAGATTGTAGCTGTCGACTATTGAAAACTGTTACAAACTAGCGAAACTTGTTTGAATCATCAAGGTCCGTTAATTGACCATGAAATGTAAATTTTTCCCTATAAAAAATGCCAATTATGGTTATGAAACGGGATTCGTCTACCGTTTCATAACCCTAACTGAATTTTCTTAAAGGGTAAACTTGATATTTTACATGATCAGTTAACGATCATTATTTGTTCGAACAATTTTCATTAGTTTTTAACCGTTTTCAATAATCAGCTGTATTGTGATTTCAAAAGGATATAATGATCAAAACCGCATTTGTCGACCATTATTTCATGGAGTTATCCCATTTATCTAATGGATTGACATTTTGGGGGACTGGGCAGGTTCTTGTAGGGTGTTACTTGTGTGTGGCAGGGGCAATAATGGGAAGTTTAAGGGCAGGGAGGCTATGCTTCTTTGGGATGGTTCTTCTACTTTGGGGTATATCTAAGGAAATGTACTACAGCAAGCCTTCGGATCTAAGTTACATTAGACCTTTCCATATATACCCTTCAATGCCCGTTGCTGTATTTGCTGCTCTCTTGTCCATAAGAAAGGATGTCAGGAAAATTGTCCTTTGTTTCAAACCCAAGAAAAATTGAGATTTTTTTGTTCCCTTCAATGAATAATGAACGTTATAGTATACAAATACTAATGTTGTTCAATTATGATATTCAGAATATATATAGGCTTGTTGTGACTTTCATTACAACTATAAACAATATATCATACAAGTTCAACAGATTCAAACAAGAGAAAATACGAGATCGAACATAATAGAAAAAAAACAATACAAGATTATCAATCGAAACGTACCATCATGTTCTTTTAGTATCTTATGATTCGACCGACTACATTCAAATTTCAGAGCTACAGTATATAAATGACCACACCACAGCCTAAGCCTAACACTTTCACATTTGAAGCTCGTGAGCTGCATGAAACAAGAACCACACCATAAATCACTTATGAAAGCAATAAGCTCAACATGATTATAAAAATATGTAAATACGACCGAGTTAGAAACATATTTTAAAACGAAAAGAAACTTTCTATTTTAACAATGTCAAGTTTCTTATTCATGGGTTCAATAGTTATTTATTTATCCTCATCTTCTCTGTTTTTTATTTATAGATTTTTTATTTTTGTGTATGGTTAATCGGACAATATGTAACGTTCTAGATGTCTTCAACCCAAACTCGTTCAATTATATATGTACTTTGTTTTGAATCTTCTATATATTCACACGTATAAATTAGTAACTCTATATGTAATTAATACTTCTTCTTCTTTATTTGAAAGCAAAACCCCGAACAATTTGTCGGGTTTCTGATATAAATAGCGAGCAATAAAATCAAATACAAGTAAATAAGTGCATATTTAGGAAAGTATATACATTTGAGCATTTTACTATTTCATTTGCATGAAGATCTTGAGTAACAAAATATTAATCCTAAAACTTGGAATATATATATAATTTTATTACAAGAGAGCTGGCTTGAAGTCTCCAAGGTTTTCACACACTCCGAGGTTATGTGTAATTCCGACTTGAACCTAAAACGCTTGAATCCTTTGCTCGGTCGAGGATGTTAATTAACTTACGAGATTATGTAACTTTCAGAGAACTTTCAGATGATGCTTATTTCTTTTCATTTCTACAAAACATAGAAGAAACACTAATTTTTGTCATAATAAAGATACAGTCTCCATAACAACATAATATACAAATTATGCTTAATTATCTTTATAACCCCTTATGTATTGGTAACGTATTCGACAAAAAGTTGGTCAAAGTCTATGCCATTTTGATGGTCTGTGACTAATTCATAAGACATGAATTATTTCGTTACTAATACATAAGGGGTACTAAATGATTTGTGGCAAATTCATAAAGAGTATTGGAGGTGTGTTATCAAAACGTAAGGATTCTTACTTAACGTTAAAAAACTTTGTGGTACTAAATGTGTGTGTTACCAATTCAAAAGGGGTACAAAAAGTAATCAACCCTACAAATTAAATGCTTGGAAGAAATAACAAAATCCACCATAATTAGTAATTTGGATAGACTGAAATAATTTATTTTTTTATCATATAACTCACAAACGAACTAATTATACACTTTTCTTGAGAATATTGTTATTTCAAGCAAAGAAAAATAAACAATAAATAGATTTGTTTATACGTTTTCTTTTATGTATACATATTATCACGATAGTTTATTCCATATAATTCACAAATAAACTTGTATATACCCTTACTGAAAAGAATAATTCTTGACTTATATTATAAGCAGATCAAATATAAAAAGTATTCACGAGTTGTTTCGATCAAGATTGTTTAACTCTTTATCAAAATAGCTAATAATAATGTTGGTTTGCTTATAAGTTATTATACTTGTAAATAAGAACTATTCATGAGTTATTTTGATCAGAATGGTTAAACTATTTTTGATAAGTCGATCCAAAAATGTAATCAAAGAAAAAAAAAACTTAAGTTTCATGACTTACTAGTTGATTTATTGTTGATTGGGCTGTTGGGAGGGTTGGTGCTTCCGCCGTACATGGTGCTGTTGTCCGCTGACATGCCGAAACTGCTCTTCATGGCCTCGGCCGCTTCGTTTGCCACACTCCTCATCTGCTCTCCTGTCTGTAAAATCGTGAAATCTATTGTTAAAATATAAAATTATAATTAATCTTTATTATTATTCGGATTAAGGTTATATGGATCTTATTAATGGGAGATCGATGTTTTAGATGGGGAAAAGGTATGGCTTTCCTGGTAGAAGAAGTTGGAGGCGTGGCCTCTCATGTCGGAGTATCGAGGAGACTGAGATGGCTTCTCCATTTCTTCTTGGTCGATCATCGTTGCATCCTGGTCGACCATGAAATCTTCC
>JAYMTN010000153.1:0-20791 GCA_036897425.1 Erodium trifolium
CATAATGACTTCACAAGGTTTATGCAATTAAGTTGTCCCATTAAACCCAGATCTTGGGATCTCCAGTCAACAAGGTTGGGTTTTCATTCACATAACGCTTTCTATGGGCTTTAGTCTCATTTTTTTGGATGCCATTTTTAACTTGATCTCAATTAAACGTTTAGGTTGAGCGGATTCGCAATGTTATGCTTTTGAATTTCAAAAGCAATAACTCTCATTTGAGACCAGTTGTTGCATCAACTTGAAAACTATGCCTTATTAGTTGCTTCTTGATTGTGCACGTATGTGTTGGACATAAATCTTAGTTAGTCGGAAATTTTTCGCCAAGAATTTCCCTTTGATAGTGGAACTGACCTCCACTTTTATAGGTGATTGTGAAAGGATTTGTGTGATAATGTTGGCTCAACAAAGGGTCCCCATTAATAAAAATTTGTATCCAATAATTTAATGTCACTCGTATAATGACTAAACGAAATAACTTTATTCATTTATTGGACTAAAATAAAACTTATTACATTAGAATTTATCTAGTCTAAACTAGCATCACACACACAACTCATCATCTGATGAACATCTTGGAGTACCTTCCACAACGTTTGCCTCGTATGACTTGACTTTTTTTTGGGAAGAGTGCAGTTTGAGGATCTATGGCCCGTTTTATTGCAATTGTAGCATTTCCCACTAAAATTGGGTTGCTTGCTAATGCCTCCTCTGAGTCCCAGATTGAGCCTTTATTGAGGCTTATTGCCTTTATAAATGGTCTTCATCGCTTTTATCGTATTCACCTTCTCCTCAGAAGAATTGGCTTTGGAAAATTTATTGTAGGAGTTTCTGTTGGTTTCTTCGACACGAAGTTTAATAACTAAGTCCTCCACAGTCATATCACTTCGCTTATGCATAAAATAGTTATTGAACTTCTCCTAGCTTGGTGGTAGCTTCTCGATGATTACCGCCACTTGGAAACGTTCACTAACCCCTGTATTCTTAGCTAACATACTCAGAGTGATTGACTGGAGCTTTTGGACTTGACTCACAAAAAATTAGGAGTCAACCATTCAGAATTGAAGATATTCGACAGCTAAGAATTTCTTAGATTCGACATCATAAACTAAGAATGTCCACAGTTTCTTGGCCGTTTTTGTCGTATTATGCTCGCGATATAGGGAATCTGTTAACCCGGTCAGAATTAAGTTGTAACACATGTAATCATGATGTTTCCATGCAGCGAATGCTCGTTGTGTGAGATGATCAGTTTCATTCTCGTGACAACAGGGGGGTCCTCTTTCACTGAGTATGCCATTTTCAGTACTGTTAAGTAAAATAACATATTATGCTGCCAACTTTTGAAATCTACCCTTGTGAAATTATTCGGTCTGTCGAAGTGGATGAGTGGCACATATATCAGCAGACGTTCAGCCTCTACATGTGTCATCGACACTTGTAGTGGTATTCGCTGCTTTCCAGGTTCGGTGCTCGGCCCTACAGTCTTTGAATCGTTTGGTTGTTCAACGTCCTTAGTTGCATCGCCAACGAATGGTCAGTTTTTAATGCACGAACAAACTATTCTCGTTTAGAAAAGTTTGTTAGTCGTAAATCGAATAGTTTTCTAAGCGTTGAAAACTCGTTCGATTTGAATGGAGAACCGTTTATGAAATAAATACAATTTGTTCCTTTCTTGAATTTGAGGAAAACCGATTAGGAACGCAATTTCAATTTGTTTTCCTATTAAATTCAAAACGTAAAGATATTTTTATATAAAAAATCTCCAAAACTTTACAGCCGGGTCAAACCGAGACCCGCCCTGCTGACCCGTGTGTGTGCGCTGAAAGAGGCGCGCCGGTTTTTCTTTTTTCTCGTTTTGGGCCTTTCAGCTGCCACGTCCAAAAGCAATTAAAGGCTATTGGGCCTGTTTTTTTTCTTCTTATTGTTGAAACTGAAGCCCACGAGAAAATTAGGTTTCTTTGAAAAAGATTTCGGCCGCAAATCAGAAACCCAAGTTTCGGCTTCTTCAACCTCTAGTTCTCCTCAGTCGCAGAACACCAAGCCGCAGGAAACAAAACTCAACCTGTAAATACCGAACAGCGAAGAAAAAAAAAACACAGCTCCAAAGGAAGAGGTAAGTTCTCAAAATTTCCAACAATGAGAGACTTGAAGCTTCCTCTGAATCAAACCCAAAGGATCAGGCTACAGGAAGCCCTAAAAAACCTCGAATCACTGCCTCAACCCGCCAATTCCGACGCCTCCGTCACCGTCGCCGATACCATCCAAGTCAACCACGAGGACGGCGTTCTCAAGTACGGAACACGAATCTTCACACTTTTCGGCTCTGTTTATTGTGCCCTAATAGGTAGTATGTGGTTCGATTTTTGTTTGTTTGATTGATTTGTTGAAGGGGCCATGGAACTGCTGAGCTCAACGGAGAAGTGGTGGCGTCTTTGTGCGGAGTGGTTGAGCGAGTGAACAAGCTGGTGTATGTTCGAACATTGCGAGCAAGGTAGTTCAACTATTTGTTTTTTTTAATATATATTGATGTTGATCATCTCCACCATTTCCTTCATGTTTTGAATTTGGTATCAACTATTTGTTATATTAATGTTGATTATCTCCACCATTTCCTTCATGTTTTGAATTTGGTATAACTATTTGTCATATTAATGTTGATTATCTCCACCATTTCCTTCATGTTTTGAATTTAGTGTCAACTATTTGTTATATTAGTCTTGATCATCTGCACCATTTCTTTCATGTTTTGAATTTGGTCTAAACTATTTGTTTTCGTTATATTAATGTTGACCACTTCCACCATGAATTGATGAGTTTGAGTTACTGAATGGTTTGCAGGTACAAGCCCGAGGTTGGAGACATCGTTGTAGGCCGTGTTATAGAGGTGAAATAACACCATCATCTATTTTTAGATATATAATCACTCCTAATTTAAATTCAGCCAAATGAAAATTATAATATACTTATGCTTGAACTATAGTGAATGCTAATGTTCTGAATATATCTATGTATAGATGTAGAACTACTCCTAATTTAAATTCAGAATATGATTTCATGAAAATTATAATATACTCGTTATGTGTTTTTATGCTTAAACTAGAGTGGATGCTAATGTTCTGAATATATTTATGTTGAGGTGTATGATTACTCCTAATTTAAGCTCAGCAGATTATTTCATGAAAATTATATACTCGCTATGTGTTCTATTGCTTAATCTATGGTGCCATTTCTTGGAAAGTCTTTGATGCAAATCGGCTTATATTAGAAGGATGGGTATTAACCTTGTGTTAAACATTGTAACATGTATAGAAAATATGGGAATTAGTTTAATCTGCAATGTAATTGGATATTAGGTACTAGCTGTTACACTGTGACTGTAATTTGAGTGTTATTGAAGTGTTAACTTGCTACTGTTGGGTTTTACGCATGATCTTCTTTCTAATATGCCTTCTAATTCCTACTTGTTAAGGTTGCCCCAAAGCGTTGGAGATTGGAGATAAATTTTAGCCAAGATGCTACTTTGATGCTTTCTTCAATGAACTTGCCGGATGGCATCCAGGTAGTACAATATCTTGAGTTAGAGCTTGCAGCTTTGTTTCATGCTTTTAGAACGTGCTGAGCAATAGTGGTAATTGTTGAGAACAACATAGTTTAAGACCATATTTACTGAAAACATCATATGGAGCATAGAGATAAAGGAAAGGGTTAAAAGTGTCGCGAACAGTAAAGTACCCAAAGTTTAAAAGTTTCGTCAAACCAGGTACCCTAAGTTTTGATCACAGTTCATTTTCATGTCTTTATGAGTTGGTCACAGATCATTTACATGCCTTTATGAATTGAAAAGTGTCAAAAGTTAGGCCTAAATTTGTCCAATATGTGATTAATAGTGACCAATACTTTTGCGTAGTTTACTGTCTGTGGCCAATACTTAAGGGTAGGTTTTTACATTTAACCCTAAAGGAAAACACAAGTTTTCATTGCTTATTAGCCTATTTGCTTAACAATTCAAGGGTTGGTTCAATTGCTCAAATGATGTGTATAATTAAGGTAGCAGTATCATAATGTTTTTACTAGAAGTTCCTGATGACCGTTCGTTTGTTCCTAGATCGAGTAACGATTACTTTTCACTGTAAGAATGAAGACTTCATGTTCTTTTTTTCATTTATATCAGAAAGTACACAAATCTATTATTCTTATATGGTTCAATTTACATGTCATTTGTTGTTGTTAAATTTCCTTTATTTTGTTTGCTAGAGGAGGAGAACTGCTGTAGACGAACTCAACATGCGAACAATCTTTGAAGAGGGCGATGTAGTATGTGTAAGTCCAAGAACAACAATTCTAGATCTGTTTTTAATTTTTCGTATACAAAACGAACACAAAGTCGACATTGAGCAAACATTTCTTTATTTTTAGGCTGAAGTTCGTAATTTCCAGAATGATGGCAGTGTTCAACTGCAAGCAAGAAGTCAGAAGTATGGGAAGGTTTGTATTATTGCTATACTTAGGTTTTCATTATTATTTTATTAATATTAGGAATAACCTCACAAAAGCACACTTTATTATCCAATGACTAATAAATGACAAAAATACCTCCACAACAATTTAGGAAAGTTTACTGTAGACGTGACATTTTCTTGAAAATTAGAAAATGAATGAAAGGTATCCATGCTGTTTATTACAAAAATAGAACAAAATGAGAAAAAAATTTAAAGATCAATGTAGTCGAGTGAGATATAATAAAAGTCAGTGTAGTTGAATGATGTAGTTAAGTGTAAATTTATGAGATTACCCCTTATTACCTGTTCAGTTCTCTATTTAACTCTAAATTTTACTTGCAGCTCGAAAATGGTCAGCTGCTCACAATATCTCCATACTTAGTGAAGAGACGCAAGCAACATTTTCACCACCTAGAACAGTTCGGGATCGACCTGATACTTGGCTACAATGGATTCATCTGGGTTGGCGAGCACGTGGAAGCCCGAGACAACATGCTAGTTGATCAAGGGAATAAATCTGAATTGAGCATGAAACCGGTAAATCTAGAGACGAGACAGAACATATGCAGAATCTCAAATGCTATTCGGGTTCTTTCAGCTCTAGGCTTCAATGTCACTTTGGAGGTGATTTTGGAAACCGTTGACATGGCCGCTTCACAGAACATTGATACACATGAAATGCTGGGATCGGAGTTCTATGTTCTGGTAGCGGAGGCAGAGGCTAAAAGGCGAAGCTCGTCCAAAAAGCGAGGGTAATTCTGAGCTTGAAGGTCGTTTCTTGTTGTAAGCAGATCCTCAAATGTAGTTCTTTTAGTTTTGTTTTGTTTTTGGTGTTCTACTCTGTCGAGCTAAACAGGTTGTTGCTAAATTGTACTCTTATGTTCGAAATAGAAGTTTGTAATTGCCATAACACAATATCTTTACAAAAAGATACACATGTTCATTGCAAAATGACGATAACAGACCAACAAGCTAGATTTACATGTAATTGTAGTTTTTGAGTATTATGTTCTGGAAGTGGAGGCAGAGGCTAAAAGGCGAAGCTCATCTAAGAAGCGGAGGGTAAATCTAAGCTATAAGATCATTTCTTGTAAGCAGATCCTGAAGTGTAGTTTTCTGTTTTGTTTTGTATTTGATGCTCTACTCTGTCGAGCTAAGCAGGTTATTGCTAAATTGTACTCTTATGTTCGAAATAGAAGTTTGTAATTGCTATAACACAATATCTTTACAAAAGATGATAACCGACCAACATGCTAGTTTTATATGTAGTTGGAGTTTTTGAACCAGTACATCTCACAACAAAAACCTAACTTCTACTTGAATTTACCATTGTCTTTTTCGAGAAAAAGGAATCTAACTTTGTATTATCATATAGTGCCAATTGAAAAGCTGACCGGGTGCGTAGGTTGCAACTTGTTAATCAAAGTTCATCTTTAGGAGGTGCTTGAAGGCATTGCTCATCCCAATAGTATGGGAACTTCAATTTGGCAGCAGTGTGAGGCATGGACCAGTCCTCATAAATGAACCTGAAAACAATAGCATATTGTAAGACTCCATTTAGAAAGAAAAACAAAATATTCTCCCTTTCCAAGCTGCATTGTCGGGATACTAGGTTTGCATGAAAATAGTTCCATGTACAGATTCAATAAAAGCAGTGAAAACTTCATTGATGCGGGGTTGTGCAAACTAGTGCCTAGTTCATCTATTGCCATGAGCTATTCCCTCCATACGTGAATCCAGACCGATAAATCACATGCATTTCAAGTAATGTAGGTAGGAAGCTAAAACATATTTGATGATACAGTTGTGTTTAAGCTATTGTAGGTTATGGGAATTGCGAAGACTCTTGCAAATTACAATTTTACGTGACAGATGCTCAATCCCAACGAAAGAAAGATAACAAGGTAAAAAGAGACATCCTCCCTGTCTCAAACGAAGACCAAATTTTATCCCCAAAAAAATGAAGAACGATAGAAGGCAATGCCAAAGTCAACCCTTCCAAATCCCAGAAAACACGGAAAAGAAAAAAAAAAAGACATCTAGGCACATGCACACGCAAGATATCTGAGTATTTATGAAGTAAATTATATGTTTAGGCAGATGGTGGCGACAAATCTCATGCCTTGAGTCTAAAGATGGACTATATGTCCTTGTAGGTGACACCACAAAAACTTTCAGGCAACAGAAGACACATATTTTTCACAATAGTAGACTTAAAGCACTAACTCGCCTAAAATATTCATTGTTTTGGGGACGTAGTAGCAGTACCAGAGAATGCAGATCATGTAGTATGAGAAAATAGAAACTACTTACACTTTGACAGGCGGACGAGAAATAATCACCAACATTTGCAAATCCTCGTGTTCATTTGTATTCCAGACCTGGAATGAGAATACAAGTACACAATGAATACTTGACTCGTGAAACAAGACATCAAGATATCATTTGGTAAAGTTCCATCAGGATATAGGTCAGGTAACTAGTGAATAGTGATATTTGGCTAAATTTCACATAACTACCATCATGAATCGCCTACAAACACATTACTACCTTTATTAATTTCCACGTAATACCATCATACAAATAGGGGGAAAGCATCAAAATTTTCATTTTTTTTGTCACATGACTAATAATGAATGTAAATTTTAAAAATATCCCAAAACTACTCAATCTCACGCTTTACTCTTCTAATTTCAATTTGATTCCATTCTCGAAATCCTCCACGGAATCATATTGAAATCGAAAGCCTAAAGAATCGGAATTAGTAGTTTCGGGATATCATAAAATTATCGAAATTTCGACGATTTCCTTCTACTTTGTACCCGACAATTCATGAGGGTAGTCATGTATTTGTGGGTAATTCATTATGTGCAATTAACTCATATGAGCATTTCCATATGAGCAGTTAAAAACATACAAACCCGGAGAGAAAATGTTTTTTCTTGCAAACCTATGAGAATTCTTTGCAATTTGCAAACATGGAAACACCAAGCGCAGATTGTTTTACCTGATGAACATCATTAACTGGGATATGAAACGTGCTGTTAGAAAATATCGGGAACTCGTCTGGCTTTCCCGGGGACTTCGCATGTGAGCTTGAGGCAAGATAGAGAGTTCCACTCCCCTTTTGAACAACGAAAACTTCCTCACAAGAGTGCCTATGAATAGGTGTGGGTGATCCCGGAGCAAGAGTTTGAAGCCATACCTCCACCTGTAACAAAATTGGTACATAGAGCTAATTCGATAAAATATTCTCTTCATGCCCAACAAAAGTTGAATTATATTCCTTCACTTAAAGAATGTAGCATGTTTTTACAATCTTACGTCTTTTATAGCATCAATACATACACATATGCATAGAAGTGGTTAAAAGTGTATCATATTACCTCCTTCATGCCATGCAAAACTGAGCCTGCCACTGTGATATGAGACAACCCGCCTCTTCCATAGTTACTCTGAGGAAGAGCACTGATATTCCTCACCTGGGGAGTTCCTGATTCAATAAAAAAAATTCAGAATCTCACCCATTGGAAAAATAAACAAACTAACAGACTCGCCCTTATACCTAAATACACAGGCACTTAACAAAAAGGCAAGACACAGAAGCCACTGTTTCATATTATCCTCACCCCACCCTTTCTTCTCAAAGAACTCCACAATCAAAGAAGGCCATAAACTTAGAAGCAAATAAAGTGTAAAGACAAGGACACGTGTAGATGAACTCAGAACAATACTTTATCATTGTATCAAACAACTATACATATTGGCCACACACTCATAAATTAGAACCCAGAAACAAAAATAACCCAAATTCCACTATTTCTTCCCAATCCAGAGTCTCTCATCAGTGTTCCACTAACCTAATTCCTTCAATAACGAAGGAATGTATAAAGTCACTAAACATGCAACTCAATTCAAATACTGCAACAACTTAGAAACCGAGCAAATGTACAAATAAGGGAATGCAAGGATGTACCCAATACAATAATATCTCACATAATTTATCAATTACACATATTGGACAGAGTTTCTCACCAATTTTCCACTAATCAACTTCCTCCAACCAGTGACCTCAGTGTTAAATGGTAACAACAATAAAGAACAAATGTATAAAATCACTAAACATGCAAATCAATTCAAGTAGTGCTACAACTTAGAAACCGAGAAAATGTCCAAATAAGGGAATGCAAGGATGCAACCAAAACAATAATATCTACTAGAATTTATCAACTATACAAATTGACCAGAGTTTCTCACCAATGTTCCACTAATCAACTTCCTCCAATAAAGTGACCTCAATGTTCAATGATAGCAACAATGAAGAACAAATGTACAAAGTCACTATACATGCAGCTCAATTAAAGTGCTACAGAAACTTTCCCATCCAAAATATCCCAGAACTCATGAGCTAACCAGCAATCGAAAACCCATAATCCCAAAATCAAATTCCAACAGACCATAACCAAATTGTTCAAACAACAAAAAAATTCTTCAGTTCACACACAGAAAAATCACTATACATGCAGCTCAATTCAAGTGCTACAACAACTTTCCCATCCAAAATGCCCCAGAACTCATGAGCTAACCAGCTATCAAAAACAAATAATCCCCAAATCAAATTCCAGCAAACCGTAACCAAATTGTTGAAACAACAAAAATTTCTTCAGTTCACACACAGAAAAATGAAATTACACGTGATCGAGCAACAAAAAGCAAATAGCGAGAACCAGAAAAAAACAAAGTGCTACCTTCAACAGAGCATTGCGAATCAGCTTGAGAAGTTGCAGCAACTAGGATCACCAGGAAGAAGATGAGACTCGGAGCAACCATTTTCGAGCACCACTCCGATCTCCAAAGGTTCCAGAAAGAACTTATTTCCCCTTTTTTATTTTGTGTTACGGGCCTGTTTTTGGGCCTGGTTTAGCCCAAGAAGAAGATGGATCCTGATGGGAAGCAGGTGATGAGAAATTGGGCCTCAAGTAGTAAAAGGCCGTGAAATGGGCCGAGATCTAGCTTTTAACAGATCCAACAAAAGCAGCTGAGATATCATTCTTATATTTGACCAATCACATGAGCTCTCTGCAACACGCGGTCCACAAAGTATAAAATGACATAAATGCCCTCATACCAGGTGTATAATTACATTGTTTCTTACAACGAAGCAGCATCCCTCTCACGTCTAAAATCGGAAAATGAATAAAAAGCTTGGAGAAACACAGACCCGCGACAATGAACAGATCGCACATCCCGATTGGGCAAAAAGGGTTTTGCTTTACAGAGTGAAGATTGAAATTCTACATGTAACTAGAAAAATCCCCAGAAAGCTACCCATTTCCGACGATTTTGCATTGAAAAAGCTTGACCCGAGCTGCTTGTTCATGTTCTTCCATTGATTTTCGCTTACCTGTGAAGTATAGATTATGGACTTTTAGCTCGGACTGGTTGGTACATTGCGTGTGTAAACTTGTTTAGATTACGATATCTATTTGTAATTCTTCATTGTGGGGAATTTTGGGAAAAACCCAATAAGGATTTTGGTTCGTCTCATCGTCTGGATTGCCGGAGCAGGTTCCGAATTCTTCGTTTTCGGGAAATGGGTCGTCAGGATTATGATGAGGATTAAGAAACCCTTTGAGGGATTTTCAGAAATTGATTGGAAGGCAATGAAATTGAAGTGATTCTGGTTTCATGGGGACTTTTCTGGGAGCATTTGTGTTGCCTATGCTGCTTTTATCAGGTAAGTTATGCAAATACTTGTACATATTTTCATTGATAGAGTTTTTATTGGACTCTAAAATCAGCTGGAAGGGATAAACTGGGCAGTGTTATTAGGATTGATATGAAGTTATGATGAATTTAGTGCAATTCTGATCTCAAGCTTAAAGTTGACCTCTGGTGGTTCTTACAATCTAATGTGATTCGTTTACTTGGGTTGCTCTTCTATGTCTGTGCATGTTTGTGGATTCAATTTTTGTTATCTATCGTAAACTCATGGTAATGGTTAGGCTGTAGATAGAACTCATTCAGCTCTAATCAACCCATTTGATTGAGGGAAGCGTGAATTACATGTTTACATAGTGGAAGGATGGAGGTTTGACCAGAACCTTAGTACCTTTTTGTAGGCTTTACCTGTTTATTTTCATCCAAATGTTCCCAAAACATCTTTTGTGGGAGGGGCCAGTGAATATTTGGACTTGTATGACAATGAATATGTATATGTATAAACTTAGTTTGGGTGTGCATAAACTTAATTTTAAAATTATGTAAAAAAGGCTACTCATATTCCCCACATCTGGGTGGTTAATTATCTCGTAAACCACACTTGAATATTGCACTTATTGATTTTCATGTTTTTGCACACCTTTTTGCAGCTGCTTTAACCAATTGGAGTTTGATCTCTCTCGTCGATTTGATAGCTTTCCTTCTTATCCAATATGTTTCACCAAAAATAGGTAAGATGATTTATTTGGATATAATACCGAAGATACTGAATTTTCTAATTTTACCAGTATTATCTTTGTACTACTAACTCGTGTACTTCATTCTTTATCATAGGATTTCGTTATCGAAGGCGATTTCTTTTATTTTGGTCCATTATAATTTTTTCTATACTTGTAATTCTTTCCCAAGTAATTTATATTCTTATACGGGCCGCTGAGGGAAATAAATGGAGTGTGGCAGATCCGTGGTGGGCAAAGCTAATTGGGTTTATGACGTAAGAATTGGTTTCCGTTGTTTTGAATTTTTTGTTTCTCTTTTTACCTCTGGTTAGATTGAGACTTTATGTTTCTTGTTTCATTGACAGACTCCAGTCGTGGAAATCTCCTACAGTAATGTATTTTATTGTTGCTCAACTATTAGTGATTCTGGTTGCCATAGTGGATGTCTATGGGGATGAATATGGTCTGATTCCATGGCGAGATTCTTTTTGGGAACGTTTCCTATCAATTGTTGAACAAATAGGTATGTAATTAGTTCATCATATGTGTCGTTTTTACGGATAATCTCACTCAGCTATCCCTAAGTATGCACCCTTCTCAACTAACCGCCCCTAAGTTTAAAAAGCTTTTGACAAACCCATCAAGTTTTTTAGTCTCATTTCACCCCAATGCTGTCATCTTTTGGGTGTGAAATGACGAAAATACCACCGTGAATAATAATAAAATGGTATTTTTGTCATTTTAGACCCAAAAGTTTATGGAATTGGAGTAAATCCAGACTAAAAACACTTAGGGGTAGTTAGTTGACAATGTTGCATACTTAGGGGTAGTTGAGTGAGATTATCCCAAATTCTTATGTTGTTAGTGTCTTCATCATTATTGGCTGTTCAATTATTTTGTATTCATGTTTATTCTAGCAAGAATGTTTCACCTAATCTGCCACGGTTTTGTTGGCCTTTTGTAAGGAAGGTTCTCATCTCAGGGTTGCTTCCTGTTTGCTGTTGCCCGCCATTCAGCTAGCTGTTGGAATTAGCCATCCCTCATGGGTTTCTCTACCGTTTTTCGTTGGAATTTCTGTTGGTCTTGTAGATTGGTCCCTAACAAGCAATTTTCTAGGACTTTTCAGGTGATTTTGTTTTCTCACCACCCTTCACTCTCTCTGAACTTGTTTTAATAAGCGATTATTCACTTAGATTGCACAAGTTTGCATGTCATTTGAAGGTGGTGGAGGCTTCTTAAGTTGTACGCGGGCTTCATTATTATCCTGCTCTATGTGTACCAGCTCCCTATAGAGTTCCCAGATATGGTTGAAAGGATTGCTGATTTCATTGGTCTGTTCAAAATATCACCGAAAGCTGACTGGCCCAAGATCTGTTCTGGCCTCTCTGTGCTTCTTTTCTACATAATGGTGAGGCTTACATACCACAAAGGAAGTCCCATGTCCCTTTGGTATTATATTTCAGCAGATATCTATTGTTTGTAAACCTGATTTCTTCTTCTTCTTTCCAATTCAGATATCCTATATTAATCGCGATTTGGAAGAAATGGATTTTATTTTATCCATGACAATGTCAGAGAGTCAATTGACAGATCAACTTCTTCAGTCAAGGCATTCGTTTTTCATTCGAGAATCAAGGTAAATGAACTGGGAATATTTGTTCTTCTGAAAATCACGAGGCCCTCTCATTTTCATGTTCTTTTATGGTTCTCTTGTGATCAGCATTTGATATATTTGAGTACAAAAGAAAAAGAAAGTAACCCATCTACTTGGTAAGTTTAAGAAGACTTCAGATTCCTATTTTAGAAACCCCCTTTCTTTAAAACTTAATTTGCAGCTTTAATTTAGTTGATATAGTCTTCACCTTTTGAAGAGCTAGACTTCTTTGTAGCTTCACTCAAAGTGGGTGTCATTTGAAGAGCTATACTTCTCGCTGTTAATTCTCAACTCAAAGTGGGTGTCTTTTTGTTTCCAAGACTCTGTATCTAAACTTCTTGGTGAATACCAATAATTGCACTTTAATTTGGCTGATCATTATTTTGCCTAGGATTATGAAGATTCTTCTCATAACTAGAAATACACGGGAATGCTCCATTATTTCTCTTTATATACATACTAAGTGAGTGATGATACATTTTTATTACTGATATTGCATGCAGAAAGCCAAAACACTTACTGAAATTCTTTTTTTTTTCCCTCCTTTTTTTCCTTCCAAGAAAGTGCAAAAGTTACCTTATGCTTTGGACAATCTTAAATAAATTTATTAAATTCTAGATAAAAGTTTACAAGAGCTGCGAACTAGGCTCAGAGGATTGCTGCTTCTCTTATTTCCTAGTTCCTCTCAGTACCATTGCATGACCTTTCATGCTGTTGGCAATTCCTCTGTTGGGCTTATCTCTGGTTGTGTGGAAGCTTTACTGAATTCTTTCATTATGTGCAGGACTGGTGTGAGACATACCAATGTGTTATTGAGGGGAGCAATTTTTCGGACCTTCAGTATCAATTTTTTCACGTATGGTTTCCCGGTACATATTCCTAAACTACATATATTCCATCGTTTTTAAAGGTTAATGTAGATGCAATTTTGAGTTTAGAGTCTATAAGTTGACACATAGCTATCCTATGTCTATTCAGTTCGAAACATTCATAAGAGACATCGAATGTGAAAGGAAACTTCTAACTTCTGTCAATTTGATGGGCTATATGTTTTTCTTATTTGCAATGTGTATCAAGATGTGGGCTTCACTTGCTTATGTAAACGCATGAGAGCACCAAACTTGTAATTCTTAGTAGACTTAAGATTGACTTATGACCCTACCTTGAGAAAGAGGCCCAACATAGCTGGAAGAGAGGAAGACCCAACAAACATGAGTTATGAGAAGGAGATAATAAAGGTGGGGTGGTACCGTTGCTGGGACTTGAAAGTAATCCATGGATGAAGCCTTTATACCCTCCAATAACTGAGAATAAGAAGATTTGGATTTGTAGGCAATAATAATTACATTCTTTTGAGCTCTCCTATCAATATTTTTTGTGTAGTTATTCCAATTAATTTTTTTATTCGGTAATCGATAAATACGAATTGTCTTTTAGTTTATGGTAATCGTTTATATAAAAATCTTTCAGTGGTATATTTAACAGGTCTCCTTGTTTGCTCTTTCATTCTGGAGTTTCCATTTTGCAAGTTTATGTGCATTTGGATTACTCGCGTATGTTGGCTACATTGTCTACGCTTTCCCTTCAGTGTTTCGCTTGCATCGGCTGAATGGGCTTCTTCTTGTCTTCATCCTTTTGTGGGCTGTTAGCACCTATATTTTCAATGTAGCATTCCGATTCGTGAATTGGAAACATGGGAAGGTAGTCCTCCTTGTTGTCATGGAACTTTAGTTTTTTTAGGGATAATCTCACTCAGCTACCCCTAAGTGTGCACCATTCCCAATTAACTACCAGTAAGTTTAAAAAGTTTTTGACAACCCCCTTAACTTTTTGTCTCATTTTACCCCAATTCCATATACTTTTGGATGTGAAATGATGAAAATACCTTCATGTAAAAAATAAAATAAGAATATTTTCGTCATTTCACACCCAACAGATGACGGAATTGGGTTGGGGGTTGTCAAAAACTTTGTAAACTTAGTAGTAGTTGATTGAGAAAAGGGCATATTTAAGGGTAGCTGAGTGAGATTAACCCTTTTTTATAGATAAAACACCACAAACGATTGAAAATTCTCCAAAAATACTTCAGGATATGGCAACATGGGATATGGTTGGATTATGGCATTATCCTATACCAGGATTCTTCCTGCTTGCACAATTTTGTCTGGGAGTTTTGGTTGCCTTAGGTAATCTTGTGAACAACTCTGTTTTCCTCTGTGTGTCAAATGATGATGGCCGGTCTCCTTCGGAAAACGCCCATGTGGAAGGTAATGAAATCATTAATTAAATGATTACTTGATTGATTTGCTTTCGTTTTGGAGGCAGATTCATGTTTTGAAATGCCGTTAATTGCACTCTAGAAGTCTTTAGTCCTGTAATGAATTCTGTTTATGTCAAAGGCATGCTTTTATTACGTACGTCTTTTTGTATTTTGTGAATTGATTGTCATCATACTCTTAACTTCTGTCTGTACTTTTATGTTTGTATTTTTCAATTACAGTGCATGACGAGACTATGGTTTTGATTGTGGCCACAATTGCATGGGGACTGCGCAAAAGCTCTCGGCCAATAATGCTGACATTGATATTCCTTGTTGCCATGAAACCCGGGCTCATCCATGCTGCTTATAGTATGTATTTGAAACCAATCTGTATTCTAATACTTTATTCATTGGGGGAATTCCTTGCAACTACCTTAATGAATTACCCATGAACGTAAAACTACCCTAAGAAAAAATCTGAACTTTAAACTACCCTTTGTTTGAAACACTGTACCCACTTACCTAAATGCAATAATATTCTGGTAAAGTTAATGGAAATTTGTATATTTTTTTCAAAATGACAAAAATTCCCTTGGAATGAAAAAAAATTAAAATAAAAAATAATATATATTCATTAATTTATTCAAAATGACAGGATTGTCCTTGAAATGAAAATTAATTGTGTTAACTATTCATCATCACTTTAATTACTTATTATGACAAAGCTGTTACTTTTCAAAGAGTCCAGGGGTAAAACAGTCATTTTGTTTTAAAAACTAACAGAAGTCCAACTGTGTACAATTTTGCAAACAAAGGTAGTTTAAAGTGCATATATTTTCAAAGGGTAGTTTTCCGTTCATGGACAATCAATAAAGGTAGTTTGTGATGGCCCTTCTCACGGAACTCTCGTGGCAGTTTGTAATGTGAAATAATGTTCTCTGTTTCAAATCTTAGACCTTAAAACAAGGTCATGATTTATGGGTTTATACTAATTACTATTGTTATCTGACTTGTGCTCCAGTGATATTCTTTTTGATCCATGTTCTGAGCCATGACATTAGCAGAAAGATACGCCAGTACCTAATTCTCTTATGTGAGGCTCACTTCGCAGTGCTGTACATTCTTCAGATTAGTTTGATCTCTAATACATTGATCCAAGAAGGCTCTTTAAGTAGGGAAATTCTATTTCAATTGGGTATGAATGTGTTTCATTTGTTATTATTGACTTATCTTCTCGATTTTGATCTATCTCTTGCATCAGCTTTCAGTATCTCAATAATGATCCATTTTTGAATGGTGCAGGTCTCCTTGAACATGGCAGTTTCTGGGATTTCTCAGAAATAGCTTTACTTGCTTGCTACTGTACAGTTCACAACAATGGTTTTGAACTGCTATTTTCATTCTCAGCTATTGTTCAGCACACTCCCAGTGCTCCAATTGGATTTAGCATTTTGAGAGCTGGTCTGAACAAGTCGGTTCTGTTGTCCGTTTATTCCTCCTCATCTACCAAACATAGCCATGATAATCCTTCTTATGGTATAACCCATAGTTTGAAGTATGCTAAATTTATGACATGTTTTTAAATTGTGTTAATTGGACATAACTACCTTTAAGAATTGCCCAATTTTTCTTTTATATTTTTCGTCACAAGACTTACTCATGAGTGTAAAATTTAAAATATTCCAAAACTACTCACTCTCACGCTTTACTCTACCGATTTCAATTTGATTCCATTCTCGAAATCCTCTGCGGAATCAAAAGATTAAAGGATGAGAATTAGTAGTTTTGGGATTTTATAAAATTACAAACTCACAGTAAGTCACGATGAAATCAATTTTTTTGATGGTTCCCGTCTATTTTGTACGATGGTAGCATGTGGGAATTCATAAGGGTATTCATGTCTTTGTGGAAAACTTACTAGAGGTCATATGTTGTTGGAAATGTCCTATGGGGTCATGGGTTTGTGGGCAATTCATAAAGATAGTTATGTGCAGTTAACCCATCTCATTTTATGTGATAAATATTCACTCTGCACGCTTAGCCAACTATATAATGTTGGATTTATGGATCAAGATATGATCATCATCATCTTGAAATTGCTTTAATATCAACTTTATGACATCTAGAGGTTTAAAAAAGATATATGTGTTTGTGTTACTTTTGTTGACAACACTGCTATTATTATATGCTGATTTAAATATCCAATTTCAGAGAGAAAGATAGCATCATTCCTCAGTGCAATTGGTCAGAAGTTTCTATCGATGTATCGATCTTTGGGGACCCACATTGCCTTTTTCACGATTCTCCTAGCAGTGTATCTGGTGACACCCAATTATTTATCATTTGGATACATTTTCTTTCTCCTCATCTGGATGGCGGGAAGGCAACTTGTTGAGAGAACAAAAAAACGCTTATGGTTTCCACTGAAAGTGTACTCAATTGTGGTGTTCATCTTCATCTATAGCTTGAGCATACTCCCGAGCTTCGAGACATGGCTGTCAAAATTGATAGATCTGTACTTCTATTTAGGTTACAATTCTGAAGCTTCATCATTGCAAAATGTTTGGGAATCTCTAGCAGTCTTGATTGTGATGCAACTTTACAGCTACGAGAGGAGGCAGAGCAGGTATTACAATTACAGGTTAAGCGATCCTCAATCATCAGAGATCGGATTTGTTGGGTTTATCAAAAGGTTTCTGATTTTGCATACCCAGAAGATCTTGCTTATTGCTGTGTTTTACGCATCATTATCTCCAATTAGCGCTTTTGGGTTCTTCTATCTGATTGGCCTTGTGATCTGTTCTACCTTACCTAAGGCTTCTCGTGCTCCATCCAAATTGTTCTTGGTGTACTCAGGGCTTGTAGTGGCAACAGAGTATCTATTTCAGCTATGGGGTAAGCAAGCTGAGATGTTTCCAGGTCAGAAGCAGTCTAATCTGTCACTTTTCTTGGGCCTGCGTGTATTTGAGCCCGGTTTTTGGGGCCTGGAGTCGGGCTTGAGGGGAAAGGTGTTGGTGATTGCTGCATGTACACTTCAATACAATGCCTTCTTTTGGTTGGAGATGATGCCAAATCCGATAAAAAATAAACGAAAATGGGAAGAGCCGTGCCCGTTGTTTGTCTCAGCAGACGAGGTTTCGATACCTAACGGGGAGAATAAGGCATCGGGCTCTGGCGGGCTTTCTGCAAGCATCTCATGCCCGTCTTTTTCTTCCAGCCCATCTCAAACATCCAAGCCACGAGCTTCTGAGAGTGGCGGCGGCGGTGGTGCTACAAAGTATTCTTTCGGGTATATCTGGGGAAGTTCCACAGAGAGTCATAAATGGAACAAGAGGCATATCGTTTCCATGAAGAAGGAAAGATTTGAAACGCAAAAGACCGTCTTAAAAATATATTTGAAGTTTTGGATGGAGAATATGTTTAACCTCTTTGGCCTTGAGATCAACATGATCGCTCTTCTTCTTGCCAGTTTCGCTTTGTTGAACGCCATATCTATGATATATATCACGTTGCTCGCTACCTGTATCCTTTTAGGCCGGCGCGTGATACGTAAATTGTGGCCTGGTTTTGTTTTCCTGTTTGCTTTAATCCTTGTTCTTGAGTACTTCTCGATATGGAACTATAATATTCGTTCACATCAATACACTCCGAGTGAGACTGATGTGCATTGTCGTGACTGCTGGAGATGCTCAACTCTACATTTCGGCTTTTGCACAACCTGTTGGATAGGTATTGCTTTCTTTGCTTTGTTACAATTCTTTTGTGGTTGTGTAGTTGCTTACTATGAAAAAATATGAACTTTAAAACTACCCTTTGTTTGAAACACTCTACACTCGCGAAAGATTGCGTTATAAATTGACACAAATGCAAGAATATTAGGTTAAAGTGGATGGAATTTTTTTTCAAAATGACAAAATTTCCCTTGATATGAAAAATAAATTAAAATAATATATCGCTTTTATTTTAATTAACTACTTTATTCAAAATGACATAATTAGCCTTGAAACGAAA
Organism: Erodium trifolium; assembly: GCA_036897425.1. Classification (NCBI taxonomy): domain Eukaryota; kingdom Viridiplantae; phylum Streptophyta; class Magnoliopsida; order Geraniales; family Geraniaceae; genus Erodium; species Erodium trifolium. The sequence goes on from JAYMTN010000153.1 coordinate 18,868, forward strand.
AATATTTATTTATTTTAATTGTTCATCATCATTTTAGTTATTTATTTTAATATTCAAGTTTTAAACTTATTATTATTTTAATTACTTACGACAAAATTGTTATTTTTAAAAGATCCAGGGGTAAACAAGTAATTTCCTTTAAAAACTGATGGAAATCCAGTTGTGTATAATTTTGCAAACAAAAGGTATTTTAAAGTTCATATTTTTTTCAAAGGGTAGATTTCAGTTCATGGACAATTCATAAAGGTAGTTTTGACGAATTCCCCCTATATCTTATATGATCCATGTTTATGACTCAATTTCTGTTGTTGTTGTAGGACTTACTGTTGATGATCCTCGAATGCTCATAAGCTATTTTCTGGTATTCATGTTTGCATGTTTCAAACTCCGAGCTGATCTATTCTCCAGTTTATCGGGATCATCAACTTATCGCCAAATGATGTCTCAACGAAAGAACACATTTGTTTGGAGAGATCTCTCTTTTGAAACCAAAAGCATGTGGACTTTTTTGGATTACCTGAGGCTCTACTGTTATTGTCATCACTTGGATCTTGTACTTACCCTAATCTTGATCACCGGAACTCTCGAGTATGACATTCTTCACCTCGGTTATCTCGCTTTTGCTCTGGTTTTCTTTCGTATGAGACTCGAAATACTAAAGAAAAAGAACAAGATATTCAAATTATTGCGTATATATAATTTTGCTCTCATCGTTCTCTCTCTTGCCTATCAATCTCCTTTTGTGGGCGAGTTTTGTGCTGGGAAATGTGAAACCGTGGATTACATATACGAGGTGATTGGGTTTTACAAATACGACTATGGGTTTCGGATTACCGCGAGATCTGCACTTGTTGAGATCATCATTTTCATGTTGGTGTCGCTTCAATCATACATGTTCTCATCCCAAGAGTTTGATTATGTGTCGAGATATCTCGAGGCTGAGCAAATCGGCGCTGTTGTGCGCGAGCAGGAGAAAAAGGCTGCCTGGAAGACTTCACAGTTACAGAACATTCGTTTATCGGAGGAGAAGAAGCGTCAGCGCAATATGCAAGTTGAGAAGATAAAATCCGAGATGCTTAACCTGAAAGTCCAGCTCCATGGCATGAGCCCGATCCCTAATCATGGTGGTGCTTCTCCAGATGGTGAAGGGTTAAGAAGAAGGAGTAATTCTCTTGGTTTGAATGCTGAGGCTGTTGATAAAGGCGAAGAAATTGTAAGAGATGACTATCCATTGCCTTCTGAATCACCTATTAACATGGAAAGTCCATCAGAAGCAGAGTCTATAAAGCAATCAGGAGACTCGTTTCATTTCGAGATTACTGAAATAGAGGACAGTATTACTGCTGATAATCCGTTTTCTGAATCCGACAAAAAAAAGCGACTGAAAGGCCAAGTGAAGGAAGGCCCACTTGTATCGGCTGTACAGCTGATCGGTGATGGAGTTTCTCAGGTACAATCAATCGGAAACCAAGCTGTTACCAACCTGGTGAGCTTATTGAACATTTCTACAGAAGATCTCGATATGAACGAGCCCTCTTGTGAAGATAACGATGAGATGGAGAGCCAGAAGAGAATGTATACGCGTTTGGATCGTTCAACTTCTCTACAATCCGATAAGAGCGCTGATGCTACGAGTTTACAGATTGGGAGGATCTTCCATCACATTTGGTCACAGATGCGATCCAACAATGATGTTGTGTGCTATTGTTGCTTTGTTCTTGTTTTTCTATGGAACTTCAGCTTGCTCTCAATGGTCTATCTTGCAGCTCTGTTCTTGTATGCCATATGTGTCAACACCGGCCCGAGTTACATCTTCTGGATCACTATGCTAATCTACACAGAGTTTTACATAATGCTCGAATATCTATACCAAATCATCATCCATCACGGCGGGGTGGGTACCGGCGCGCGACTGCTCCCTCAC
>JAYMTN010000154.1:0-20761 GCA_036897425.1 Erodium trifolium
AGAAATTTGTGAGAATATATTTACAGTTACAGAGAGATTTTACTTAGATTCGAAGGAAAAGGTAATAAAAAAGAAATATCAGAAATTTTCTATTCAATAGAAAATACTGATTAAAATAGGAAAGATAATTGATAGATGCATCAGTGATAATTAAATCCTCACACTACATGATCACTATTAGAGCACAAAAACCAGTAAATTCTTCACATTTTCTCCACCACAGCCTAGGATTACTGATCATTAGTAGAATTAACTTAAGAAAAAGATAATTGTCATTATCCATATGATAGAATTAGTCCAAGTGAACACCGAATAAATATAGGGGATACAACTAGCTTCAAATCCATTAAGGTAATATAATCACGATAGCCCCAGCCAAGTTAAACAACCTAATTATGTTGCACCTATTGTCTAAGAAACTGTTGAGCCCGAAAGAATGAAAATGCACTATAGGCACAGCAGAGCGCATTATCTAATTAAGTCATGATTTAATGCTATGCTGATTGTCCAACAAGCATCAGCAAAGAGAGCTGAGAACATGTATATGTTTATTATCATCAACTAGGATGGATAACTATGCAAATAAAGCTTACTGCGCACCTGATTCATATCAATAGTTTGAATGGCTTCCCCACGAGTGAAGATAATTGCGTGGTTTTGATTTTCGGGTTTCCCTTCTCCAAGCTTCGGGTCTCCAGGAAGTTTTATGGAATATATTTCCTATATATGGACAAATGCATGTGCTCCGCATATCATTTTAAAGTTGTAAGCAATGCTCAATGAGAAAGAATTAATGCAATAAACCAGAAAAATGCAGGTCATAAAATAGAAATGAACTGCCCGAAACAAAATAAGCACTATCAACATAGTCTAAAAGTAACGGGTGCCCAGTTTGAAATGATAAATCAATTGCTTTCATTTTGGCCACAATCCACTACAAAGACATTTCTCTCAATAGCACATAACTAATAATTTGGCAGCTAAGAGTGCAAAATCATGTCTAAATTTAACATACTGGTAAAATTAAGTTTATATATAACATACAAGTAAAATCAACCAGTAATATGTACGAAATTATGTATAAAATGAACAATTAAAGCATAGAGCATCCACAAGGGAACTGTCATAGAAACCAAATTACTTAAGTAAACAAAATTTTATCACGTACATATAAACACATGAATCTGCAAAAATAAAAACTCACAGCCGCCGAGAGTATGCAGAAAACCTAAGTTTAATTTATATGTTTTGTCAGCAATAAAATAAATTTGTATTTATAGCAAGAAAATCAAATCAGCCCTCCAGGAAAGTTTAAAAAGTAAAAACAACACGAGATATTGAAGATATAGTAAAATTAACAAAGTTGAATTCACATTTGCTTCTCTGAATAAAAACTACTAAGGAAAAAATATTGACGGATGTCAAAAAATTGAGTGTAATTTCATCAACATTAAAAACCAAAGCAGAGCAATCAGTATTATTTTTTTCAATATTATTGGTTTGGATGAGGAATAAATTGAGATGTATATGATGCACGATGATAACACCAAAGTTTGATTAAGCAAAGGTTGATGAACTCAGTACCTGATCTTTTCCATGTACATCAGCCTTAACCAATTTTGAATAAAAGCTTCTCTCCACCTTTCCATTTGTCGCATCATTCTCCTCCACATGTATGAAGGCTACTCGTAGTGCCTCATTTCTAAAGATGCAAAATAATCATATAAATAATAGCAATCAACAAGCAATACAATTGTACTCAATAGAATTCAAACAAAAGATTCCCATGAACTGAAAAGTGAATCAAAGAATTATCAAAAGACTTAAGAAATGTGTAAACCACCAAATGAAATATTCACCACGTTGTCAAGCAATAAAAAACGAAAAATGTTGCATGTTCTCATATATACATATGTTTTAACAAGAATGGAATACGAGCTCTAAAACAGTAAAGTGGTATAAGAACAATATATAATTACAGACAGTTATACGTGCATACACTGTGAGGGCTAGCAGTCCAACTTACTAGTTGTATAAATTAATAAACAAGCAAAGAAGTGATGTAGCTGAGGTCATAAAATAATAGAATAAAGAGGTTAAAAGGCATGTTCTAATATATAGAGAATTGTCTGAAAAAATAAATACAACTTTCACAGTTCTCATTCTTAATTTTCATTCATATATGAACACAAGTACAAGCAGAAAATTTAAAGGCTAAAGAGTGGACATGAGTCACATCACATGCCCAGATACTTATGAAAATGTTTCCTAGGCCCACATTGCAAATGTCCTCTTGATTATTTGTCATAAACTCGCAATAATGTAATTCAGAGAATTATTAATTAACTACCGGCAAGACCAAAAACACAGACAGACTAAACTTATGAAATTTAAGAAAGCTCAAACATCCAATGAGAGAAATCAAAAGGTCATATACATACCTCTGCAGCAAAAGGGCAATGTCAGCCGCTTCGGGAGCCTTCCTTTGCTTTTGTTGCCCATATATTTGGCAGGACACCACATACGTGAACTTCAAATCTGCTTGTCCCCTTGACTCAGGTGATGACTCAAACCCTTGAGTTGTTTGAGACTCAGCTCGAGAATAATCAGCCACTATAGACCAAGAACATTACAGAGAGCTTGTCAATAATTAGTAAACAAACAGCAAAAAGCGGTCATTGTTATTAGTAAAGTAAATACCTCCCACTCTCCTTTCCAAAAAACTCTGTAGCATTAAGGCCCTTCTATAATACATCATACCACGCACTGCATTTACAAGTCTCCAATAAAATCAGTTCAATATACCATACTAACTGAGCAAGTAAATATACATACTTTCAGGAACATTTCACTACCTAATAATATTTTAAATATCAATGTATGCAATAATTAAATGATACTAACCAGTCCTGGCTAAAGTCTGCCCTCGATAAGACACCCAGAATCGAAGTTCCAAGGTATCACTTGAACTATTCTGAAGATCTGCATCCCCAGTAGATTCAGCACGACCAATCCGTTCCAAAAAATTCTCCCACTCATCTAAAACAAAAAATAAATTATCAGTCACACGAAATATGACTATTTAACAAATTTTTTCAGACATGGATGAAGTTTAGCATATATCTTAATTTCCTACCAACATAAACACTTTGAGACCTCTGAGGAATATGTAAAATCAATAATTGCTTCTGTCAGATTTCTCAGGACTGATAAAGCTAGCACGACTATGTAATTAATGTATCTCTAAATATTCATTCAATTAAAACAGCCGAACTGAAGGAATCCAAGTGTAGAGAGGAAATGACATTGTACTCCCCATAAACATTGATTTGCAATGCAATAATGAATAGAGTTAACTTTTCAACCAAAAGCCTGAGCACTACGTGATACGGCCCAACAAATCTCAAATTTCACACTTTTAGTGTAGGGTGCTTTAACATAACAAGCACCAATTAGGATCTCAAAAATGTTGAGCATTCATGCTTGATATAGCTAGGAAAGGTAATAGGACTATAATTGGCCAGATGGTAACAAAATGAAAGCACATAGAACAATTTAATGTAATACATAATAAAATGGACATCAGATAGACAAACTTTATAGAAAAAGCAATGATGTCGATACCCGGAAATATTTTCTGAAGATAGAAAAGGATTGATATTCCATCCTCATTTTCCACACGCAGTTCAGAGGAACTATATATTACAGTCTCACTGTAGTATGGGGTGAATACACTACATTCAAATAAAACAAAAATGAGTTTGATTAACATAAAATGATCATTAATACAATAATTTTCCCTGAGTTGCTAATTTGTAAGTACCAGAACGGCATCATTTCACTAACTGGCTTTGCTGGTGGCATATCCATAAATAGAGAATTTGTGAAGAACTCCAGTCTTCTTCTCGCTTCAAGATTCTTTGGAATATTGGATGCTGTATCCTTTACAGTAAGAAGAAGATGCAGCCGTTTGACCTGCTCCTTCTGTGATAAAGACAAGATTGAACAGTTCAGTAAATACAAATGGACTAAACTAAGACCAGGTGAACATTTTGAATCTTACAATTTCCGGATCCTTTGGCCAGTCTACCCTCTGAAATAGGCGTCCTTCATTTCTTGCTCTAGCTAAAATGTTCCAAGTATCAAGTTGCTCCCTGAAGTATTGAAATATTTAATAAGCTTCTAACATATTCCCCAATCAAACAACCATTTTAAACAAAACATATACCTTAAATCAGTTGACAGCAGGTCATGTGTAACAACTTCATATAGCTCATACACAGCTTTTGCAACACCCTTAGCAAGTTCTGGAGTTTCATTACGTATCTGAGATGCAAAGATTGTTATACAAAAAACTAGCATAACGGCATCTAAACATGAAAAAGAATTGCCATCACAGTGAAGATAGATTGAGAAACAATTCCACCATATACAAAGTTACCAAAGGCCATATATTGCATTAACAAGAAAAACAATTAACCACAGAACGGAATTTAACTGATTATTTAACCAATGAAGTTTTGCTCAAAATGAAAAGAAAAGGTGAAAGCAGATGAGACATCCATGTCAACAACCTGAACAACAATTGCCTGACAAATTAACATATAAAAAAAACATATCTAAGAAACAGTTAATAAACAGAAACACTAAACACTTCAAGAAATGCATTATAAGAATATTACTTATATAACAGATATAACCCTTAGGAAAATTGAAAGTATTTTTAGGTCTCTGTGAAAAAGAATTCTCCAAAAATTGTGGTGAACAAATAACAAAAACAACATTCAGCACTCAGCAGTCAGCCAGACTAAGAGCATCTCCAGTCAATAACATTGTTGTTGACTGAAAGGAGGAGGCTGAAAGAATAAAAAACTAATAAATTTTCATATCAGCCGGCTGAAAGGGATATTTTTTGCATTCAATAGGCTGAAAAGGAAAAAAACAAGAGTTTTAGCTTCATTTCCGTCGGCGCCAGCGGATAGAGCCGTCGGTAAGCTTACAGATGCAATTATCCGCCAGCGCTTTTCCGCCGGCTATCCGCTGACGTTTTGGACGTAGCCGCCGACGGTTCCTTTCCGCCAGCTATCCGCCACCGATTTTAGATACTCTAAGAAAATATGAAAATGAATAGGAACAAAAGAACATAAGCCTAAGCTGACAAGAAAATTCACTGTAATCAACTGCAAACAGACAGTGGGTAAAACAAAAACATCTCTTGAGTAGCAGCAGAAGGGTTAGCATTGATTTAAGGAATAAGAACCCCAAGACCAGAAATGAAGTCTATAGTTACAGAATTAATACCAGGAGCCCACTTAATGCAGTGAATCTTGACACCACTAGAGGAAGCTTCTTAAGTTGTAAGGTTACAACAAGTGAGCCTTCCAAGATACTGTTGTTGATTTCTCGGAAAATCCTTTCAACCCTACAGAAGAGGTAATGATTGAGATAGACAAATATCAATCGAATGGGATTTTAGAATAGAAATAAAGCAAAACCATGTATCAGCATGAGAAGATTCGTACCAAAGTCTTCCCTCACCATCAACGAGGGAATATAAAGTATTTTCAACATTGTAGTAGCACTCTTGAACTGCATATGCCATGTACTCATCTCTACATATCCTATTCCAAAGATCGGCTTGTGTATCTTTACAGTCCAAAGCCAAATCAATTGCCAGCAAGATCTAGAATCCATAAACATTTATTTTTAGCAAACGACTTGAGAAATAATCCTCTTTAATTAACATCCAGCATCTTTTACCTTGCTACTTAAGAGAAACAGTGGCCATTGAACTAATCTTAAGCTCCCTGTATTGCTAGGAATAGAAAGCAGGTCCATTTCCCTGAAAGCATATAAGAATAACGTACTAAGAAGTCAAAGCCAGTGACTAATCTGAAAAATATGACATTTGTGTTTTTTTCACTTTTCTGAAAGTACATTCCTCTTCAACTTGCCTGTTACTAATGTAGTCCTCCTCACGCAAGCTTTTGATGATCTCATTCCAAAATGGAGAAAACATGGCTGCATATGTTTTGTTCATATCTTGAGAAGCCTAGGTACACAAAAACAGTTCCATAAGTGTCTGAAGAAAGAGTATGCTAAGTCATGGACGGTTAGAAGTTGGTGTATAATCTAGGTTTATTACTTCATTTAGGATGTTGAATTTCACCAGCATAGGTTATTACAATTAGAAAATAAATGACACAAAAATTCTGGGACTTCATTCACAGTGGAGAATTTTGTATCAGGTCAAGATCCACAGCTAATAGTTGGTTTTGACTCTTTTCTTTATATGTAGCTATATTTTTATGTTTAGTTAACTAGGTACTTTACAATTTAACACGGAACTACAAGAGATCCTACTTTACGTAGTGAATAAAAGAAAAGGCCAAGTATATTAGTTAAAGGAAGTTCTTAAATAACTGCGAGAAGTCACTAGAAATAATCCTGAAACTTCTAACATATTTATAGTAGATAATGAGTGAGACGAAAAAGACTACTGAAAAGAAGAAGAAAAAAAAAACAATGAGATAATAACGAAGTAAAGAAACATAAAAGAAGATGATATTCTTCCCTTAGGCTTTACAATTTTAAAACAGCTTGAGAAACATGTATTTGTGGTTTAATTGGGTATGCAAAAAAGCAAACTGGCGACCATGTTGAGTAAATAGTAAGTTAACAAATCGGTAAATATATTAAGATGAGTTCCCATGTGTCAGCCTATCTAAGAGACCAAATTTAACCCTAATGAATGCTTGCATATTTTCATATATGAACCTAAACCCCATCCCACTATTGTTTCAATCTTCTATTCCCAGATGTCAGTAATAGATGCAAGTAACTGGATCTGTCATTTCAAAGTAGGGCTAGATGTAGATTCAAGTGAGAAAATGTTGATGTTGGTTGTTTGAGTCAATAAGCCATATTTGTTATTTAGTAGTTGTCACTTGTGGGTTTCCTATATGTGTTGACAAATTATTGTCAGCGTGTAAGAGAATGTGTTGTTCTACTGTCCCTTTTTGGATCTAGCACACACCTGAGATGACTGTCTGTCGAAAGGCATCCTGCATATAGCATAGGGAAACACAAGTTACTAAGAATGTAGAGAAAATAGCAAAAGTATAATGTAAATTATTTTCGCTGTAAGAAAGCCATAAATGCTGCCTAAACAGACAAAAAACAAAGTAATCATTAAAATTGGCATCACAAGATGTAAATATCAAGCTTTCCCCTAATCTAAGCCCCCTCTTTTTAAACATGGTGATATAACTTATTAGCCTGACTATGTACACCTGTACTGAAGATTGGGCCGTTCATAGTATTACAGTTATTGTGAAGGTAAAACAAATCCACATGGTTGTCATCCTATATCCAAGGATAAAACTAAGTTATGAGAAGCATCAGAAAACAGATCTACAATAGTTCCAGACAGTAAGACATAAAGTATGAACAAAACAACCATCAACATAACCAAGGGTGGCAGGGTGAAAATTGTTTTAGAAAAACAAAATCTGCTCAGAACTTCTGAAAATACAATAGTAAATGTTCTATTAGAAAAAAAAATCCAACTTTGTCTATAAGAAAGTTTTTCTTCCATTAAATCTGTGATATATATTATTCAATTTGAAGGATTATGTCCTAGGAAAACAACGGCAACCAAGGGTGGGTTGGTGGAAATTGTTTAAAAACAAGTCTGCTCATAACTTTAGAAAATACAATATTAAATGTTCTCTATTAGAAAATATCCAAAAAAAAAAAATCAGTTCAATCTGTGATATTCAATATTCAATTTGAAAGATTATGTCCTAGGAAAATAACGGCATATCTACTGGTTTCCAAAGCAATTTTTTTGGAACAGAAGTACCCATCATTTGCAATTTTCCGTGCCAATGAATAGTATGACCACACAACAAAAGACTGGATTTGATCAAGAAATGATAAGTATCATGAATATAATCACAGAATGGCTCTATCATGTCTGAAGTTGCAAACCACCTTTTAGTTTGGGGAGAGACAAGATTCTTGACAAAGGCTTCTGGAAAACTCTCAAAACGTTTATGGACCATTTCAAGTGATCGTATCTGCACAAAAACAATCTTCATAAATCAAGGAGCATATTCACTAATTTCCCCATATGACACATTCATAATTAGCAAGGAGCATATCACCTCGCCTAACCGAGACCGTGCACCCATAACACCTCCAACAATTGCTGATAAGAGAGTGTACCATATGTGAATGTCCATGAGATAAATCTGGAGAAACGTAACAGAATTGAGAAATTGCGAGTTCAAACAATACAAGAATGCAAATGCAAATATTACAGAATAACAGAGCACAAGGTTTATATTAATAAATAAATAAATAACTGAAACCTTTAGGTGAAGGCGAGGAAAAAGAAATTACTCACAGCGACAACTGGAGCCCACACACTAGCAACAGTCAAAAAATTGTAATTGTCTGCAAGATACACACACCCAAATTAGCAAGAGATGATAGATCTTCATTCCAATCATATACTACAACCAAACAAGATTAGTGCCCCATTTGCTTTTAGAAAGTCAGTTAGTCATGGAATACTAATAACATATTACCATAAGTTAGTTATAACAATTTGAGTAGTAGGCACATGGGGGTAAAAGGTGAAAAGTCAAACATTAAATATTGAATACTTAACTCTTGCAAATAGACAAATGGGACACTTGCTTTGGGATGGACAGTACAGAATACATCAGAATGCATGAGGAAATATATGTAAAGTCGTGAAAGTAAATCAATGAAAGGCTTACTTTTCGAGAACAAATCATGCCAAGAATAAGGCAGAGACGGGAGATTAACAATTATGTTGGTAGGCCCGACAAGAGGTTGTATCTGCAATAAAAGTAAACATTGGAGTCCAATGACATGACAGTGTGGGCAAAACAGAATAACATGGTCATGTACAGGAGGAAAAACTAAAACTCTTAGGGAAAAAAAACAAATTTAGAAAAGAGAACTTGCCTGAAGAAAATAAGCAAAAGTGAATTTGCAGATAAATATCACCACCCAAAAGAGCACATATCTGTACATCATAGGAAAAGAATCCACAAGAATTGTTACTATAGTATCCTGGAAAACAATGCACCAGAAATGTAAAGCAACTTTAATGTTCTTTTGCATCACAGTTTCAGGTGACAATGCAAACCTACTTAGAAGCCATTCCATAGCTTTGCCCAATGACTTATCTAAGAGCCCCACATTTATTAAAATTAAATCAGAACTAGAGATGTAGCTTTTAAGTTACCCAAATCCCATAATTGCAAATAAGGATTCACTCGGAAATGAATCACTTAATTTCACAGAGAACAATTTTACAAAAATGTTACCAAGAATATCATATTGATTAACCCACTTCCATTATCCAAGAAGATCAGGTAACATAATGATCTTTATAAACTATTATGGTAAAGATGGTCGATAAATTGATCAACTATAAAGCATTAGTTATTCTGTTCCAGACAGCAATAAACACAACCAAGCAATCCTGATGCTTACTTTTTCACCAATCTAGGGAAAATAATTGCAGAGGTTAGATGTTTGAACTTGAATAAGTTGATCCTAAAACAAGTCTCTAGAGCGAAGACCAACAAGGTACTGCAATTAACGTAGTTGCATATACAATAGTGCAGGTAAAAGCATCACACTTGCATATGCAGAATAATTGATAATAGATATATGGGCTATGATATTAACTTATTATATTACTGCATAGCTCATTCTGAATATGACAAAGAAACTTAACTAATAGCCAAAGAAGTCAATGAGCAATCACACATAAATTAGAACAAACAATCCCCTACTGTTTCTTTACAAGCTTTACAGATAAATATTAACTTGAACATAAGACATACACCACATAATTATAATTAGAATATAAAATGTCGTCGTCCTGCACTGGACATCCCTTTTTTTCAATAATGCATGTATAACAGAAATTATGAGCAATGGAATATCCCCTACACAAACTAGAAATCCAACCTGCAATAATCACTCATCCTTTCATAAAGTCCACGCCCAACATAGTACCGCTCCTGAAACATTCAATTTATATGTAAGAGAAGTGGTCATCAGTTGAAACGTAATCATATAATTGTTTGGTCAGCAAAGAATGACTGAGTTGAACTTACTTCGTAAATCCATTTAAAGAACTGAAAGAAAGATTGATCAGACATATCAGAGAGCGTATGACATGCAGGAACCTGAAGCAACAGCGTGAACACCAGGCGCAACCCCGCATAAACTCCCAATACAAGAATGTATATGCGGAAATATAATGAATTTGAATTTCGATCATATCTCTCATCCAAAACCTTCCTGCAATTGGTTCAAATGCTTAGGAACATTTATGTTTGAATCATGCACAAAAAAAAAATAACAGATGACTCACATGTAAAGGTATGTCACACATACAGAGGCCAACCCAAACCAAAAAAATCTAATAACCAGTCTTGAGATAGCCATGCCTCTTGCCGTGGTGTAAGCCCCAAACATGAGTAAGACATCTAAACAACCTACATTAGCAGCAGAAGAATCCAATAAATATGAGATATAAGATTTTATCAGTTAAAAAATGTAAGCACGGTAGTGTCCAATGAAATCACAGCTTACTTTCTATGAAATTCATGATTACAAACGTCGGCCCAATGCTTAGTACAATCTTAAAAGTATTCAGATTGATACTTCCATGATGAAAGGCTATAATTGTCAAAGCCTGTGGATAAAAGAAAAACAAATCTAATTTAGGGATCATCAATCAGAAATATATATATATATAACTATACAAGAACAAATTTCACCTGGAACATCAAGACCAAAAAGATCCAAAGTCTATGAAAACTTCTATATAAGTGAAGAAAGGTTCTGTGCTCAACGAAAGTGCTTTTGCCAGTCTGCAAAATGGAAGGAAGAAAATAAAAAGGAACAGTAACGGTAAGTGAAATTAGAAAATATAAGAATGTAACAGGATACTTTTCTGCAGTAAGTTGAAAACAGAGGATGAGAAGGCCTTCACAGCATAGAGATTATCACATCAATACGTCAAATAAATCAAGATCATGTGCAAATTATTCAAAGCATAAAGTTCACATGCAGAGACAAGGTAACCACCAAAAGATCTAGAGTTTTAACAGTGATTAGGTTTACAAATGTTGAAAATGCATAACCAAATACTTCATTAATCCAACATTGTGTGATGACACTCGATATTAAAAACCCAAGACAGATAACTAGTTGTACAGCACACAAAATATTAAATGCATGACCAAGAGAAGAAGCTCTCAATGCTCATAGAACTGTGTCAATGCAGAGCATCTAATCAGTATGCAATCAGAGGCACAAGGCGACACCCATCTGATCTTACAAGGTTTTAATTTTGGTGCATCACACACAAAAATAACAAAAAAATACTAGCTACGGACACAAAATATTGGCTAAACAAAAACAACTAAAAGCCTAACAATACACACTTAAACTCTAGCCTGAAGTCGAAAAACCAGCTATAATTTGAAATGCCTGTAAACTCAACAATAATAACTACTAGAACAAGAATTGTTGTAATGAGTATAATAGTCGTCTTACGAATAGAAAAGGATTAACAACTGATGGTAGGGTGCTCATCATCAGGGCAAGAAGGCATCAATGAGAAGACTTCAGTGAAGCCTAGCAATTTAGCATAAGAGATGCAATTGCCAGCTTGCCACAACTAAAACTTTAGTAACTAATGAACAGAAAATAAATTGTGAACAACTTCATAGCACAGAATCCAACATTAGACCACAAAAAATTAAACTATTAGTTCTGATGGATACAAACACCTTAAGAACACGATGGTAAAAGTTGAAGATATATATTTTACAATATATACATATATTGGAGATTTAAATTTCAGCTCATTGCAAAAGACTAGGGACAGCTATATTAGTTAGTTTTAGCATTCAGATTGCTTCCAGCCATTTTCATTGTTAAGTCCCGTGGATATGCCTATATGTACCATCTTCAACATTTCAAATTCAGTTGAAAGAAAAAAGAACAACAAATTCAGTTGGAGACCATCGGCAAAACTAACCCTTTTTCCCTTTCTAGGCTTCAATAGAAATTTCGAGTCCTCCTTCATAGGCCAGCCCAACTCAAAGCAAGCAGGTGACCTACATAAAAATGCAATCAAAGATGAAAGGTTGAGTAATGAACTTTAGATATGATAAACAAAGACTGAAAGATATACAAACCATAAGTATTCATTGAAATCATCATAATTCCGCCAAGCTGAATGTGCAGCTTTCCCATTATTGTTTCTGACCGTTTCCTACATAAACAACAGGTTGAAAATTACTGGCAACAGAAATGGAGAACATATCCAATGAAAACGTATATACAACTGTCAGATAAGTACTAACATTTTTTTTCATTCATATGGTGTTAACTGTTCTACACATAAGCATGTACTTTTTGACGAAATCTAGACATAAACCTTGTTACAACTATTTCCTATTCCAAGCTTGTTAGTTTATTTCCTATAGTTCCCTTCACTATTTTGTTTCCTCTTTAGCATAGGACTATTATTCATATAAAAGGATCAGTAGTTATAATTCAATATTAATTAAGAATCCACTAATCAATCAATAATGTTCTTCAATTTAGAATTCAACAAACCTAAGTTCTCTTAATCTCAAAGCTATTACTACAAAATTCTCAGACAAAAACTCATTTGAAAGTAAACGCGAAAAATGAAGGTAGCAATACGTTTTTTTCTTTTGCCGCACTAGACAGGGCCTCTCAGTCTAAAGGTAAATTTCAAGAAAATTACTTGCAAGTTGGGTTAACTTGAGCAAACTCCTTTCACTTTGTATTTAGCACAACAAGATCGGGCAAAATATTGAAGTCGTAATATAGTTTTAGCAGACAAATGGATTTTCTTAATGTGGCTAGACAGAAAAGAGAAGGGTGAATGCAAAATAGGTAAAAGCAAAAGAAGAATTCAACTATACATTTCAATGCTCAACAGGAATCGAGAATCATATTAACACAAGGAGGTAACTAGAACATAAAGAGAGTTGATTATATGTTCAGTAATAGTACATGACAACAAAATAAGTAGCAAAGCAGTTAATACTGTTGGTATAAAAATCCAAATAACAGTACAGCTTAATTCGGATTGTGCAATGGACTTTATATGATGAGCAGCCACCACATGTGTGGCCTAATGCCTTCATTGCTGGCTAACTATTACCCATTAATCATGGACTAATTATACACAACAAATATAGAATAAATTCACAGTTGAAACATGTGTCTATATAATTTAGGTGCTTAACACGCTTCAAAAGGACAAAACACATACGAAAGTATATGATCCAACATGCAAGCCTTGAAGGAAATGTTCTGTGAGCAGACATACTTCCAATGAGAATATCACTTGAGTTCTACTGGAAAACCAAGATTATCTGAGATGCATTGAAAAAGGACTAACCTCTGACATTGTACCATATATAGGCGAAATTATTTGTTCAAGGTATGACACAGAACCATCTTCTGCCATACAGCTTGCAGCAGGATTAGCCACTCCATGATCCAATATTGCATCCAACTCTTTTGCCATCTGCAAAACAATAATTAGTTATTATACAACACTGGATAAAAAAAGAATTAGATAGAATCCCTCTACTTTTCCCAGAATAAAAAGGATGACAGGCCCGGTTCAATAGAAACTTACATGGTGGAATATATAGCATAGACATTCTGGAAGAAAACGGACATTTGCAGCTTCACCCCAAATAAGAAAGTACAATGAAACCAGAAAAAGCTTCCGATCTCTATTGATAGCTTCCAGACTGTGGGTAAAATGAAAATAATAAACAACTGTTAGTGTTAAGCGAATAAGATGTCTACATCGAAATTAATAACTTAAAAAGGACATCAAGTTGCAGCAGAAACCTGTTCCATGCAAGGCGTATTCGCAAGTATTTGCACCACTTGATATAGTTAGCCAGTGCCTTCAAGAAGACATCATTGATTGCTTTCTCATCTATTTTCTGTGCAACCAAAAAAAAAGTGAACAGAGATCATCATCTAGTATTGCATCCACAAAACCCCAAAAATCAACTACTCCCTGTGTGCCATCACATTGCATAAGCAAGCCCAGGTAGAACACTAAAAGCAACCCGTAACTACAACAGCAAAGTTGAGATTGTGCATTCACTATAATAGTAAACAGAGGTGAGAAAACACTCACGGGATCAGCCTGCACTGGTATACTAAGTCGAGATTGTGCATTTGCTATCATAAGAACAACATGTTCACGCTGATTCCTTATGTTGTCTTTCTGCAGAATAAAGAAAAGTGATTAACAAGACATGCTTAATAGGAATAGTAGTTGACTAAAATTATCTCAACTAGAGAAATTATGAGAATCTGATTCTAAATGAGCAGATGATAAAACAACTGTCCTTGTATGAACTGCATAAGAGCAAGGATATATTAGACGCGAAACACTTTCCCTCGCTATTGCAAGAGTTCAAATTTCCATAGTTCAACCATTACAAAGTATAAAGATATACGATCATTTAGATGTGTGTGGCTTTAATGAATAATATACTATCCAAAATATGTATGTACAAAAAATTCCTATACGGACTATGTTGTATTCTTAACAAGAGAAAAACTCCAATTACCAAACAAGAAAAATGAAACAGCACAATGATAGCACGGTAGCCCTTAATCAGAAATAACTAATCCTCTTCTGTTCAAAACCATAAGCAAAGTGTGGTCAATAAGAGAGAAATATGCTCACTCTCAAGTGAGATACTATTCTTCAAAACTCCAGTTCTTAAAACTTTCATAAACTATAAGTTCAACATGTGACATACAATTCCTAGAAATGACACATTGGGAAAGGGATTGGAATGCCAAGCTTTGGCAAGAAGGTAAACAGTTCAAGGATTTAATTTTAACAAAATGAAACATAGAATAGTCTAAAATCTAGTTACCTTTCACAATTTCAAGAGAGGGGACAAGATGAAATCATGGAAGTAAGGTAAATTTTGGATATACATATTCAGAAATATAACATGTAATGCATGATGCGCTATGTACACATGTTGCAACGTATACCAACATCACCAAACTCCAATCAGACAATAAGATAATTATACACAGACCTGAAAACCAAACACATACTGCAGCAGATCAAACATGTCCGGATCACGTTCTCCCGATATCACAAAATCAGAAGGAAGTCGGGGGAAATGCTCGGTATATCGGATAGCAGATATTGCACCTCTTACCTGTATGGTTTATTCCAACATAGACAATAGAAATCCTTAAGTACAGCAAATAAAAAAGAACCACCTTGATCAGAAGTGAAATTCCATTGCACGATATCAACGTAACTATAGATTTTTAGCTACAAACTATTGAAGAACATCCATTATTCAGGACACAGGATATCACATATACATATTACAGAGTTAGATGGAGTTGTTAAACTAGCTGCACAATACAAGAGCAGCAACCCAAAATATTGTCAACTAGTAACGCCTCTCATCCTTGGTTCAACTTACTTCTGGAAATACTCCAATCGCATTGGTCATGGATAGTGGTGGTGTCTCCAAGGGGACAATATTGTAAGGTGTAAGTTCACCAGTCAATGCTGCACCAGATGATTTGATTCTGCGCAACTGAAAACCACAGGGAAAGTTTAATGCGGATTAATAACAAACTTTATTTAAATCACGGTAAGTTTTATTTTCCCATTCGGAGCTTGATATTTGCTGTACCACGCAAAGGCTGCAAGGTAAAACAACTTATTTATTCTTGAATAATAGATGATAATTTACATGGGTCCAAATATTATCAACAAACATTATATGGGTTCTGAATGCTAAAACAATACACTGCTTTCTTGAAAATTGCAGCCAAGTTCAGATATAAAACAAGTACCTCCTCCACAATGGATCGTCCTACTCCATTGGGATCTGCATCTTCGCTAAGAACCTCCATGACCTCAACCAAGGCCCTCAGAGTGGCTATGACCTTTTTCATTTCTGAGTATCTGAATCCTAACCTAAAAAAACAAAATGTAAGGGGGGAACACATGTAAAACAGACCAAATCAAAGAAATGTAACAACACAAAAGATTTTTTCCACTTCTTGCTAAATTAAGTATGGGTAAAGATAATTTGACTTCTTAAATTGAAGAAACAATACATTGAGCTTGCGAGGCACCCCTATACAAAACCAAGTATAAGCATGAAGTAGAAAATAAATTACATTATTTTGAGTATATAAGTACCACAAAACAGAACACCAAATAACTTATGACATATAGTCAGAGACTACTACAAAGACAGATAAATCTTCATTACATTAAGTTCCAAATGTGGAGTGAAAAATTAAATATGGTGCCTTTTCAATAAGATTACATTCGAAATCATAGGAAAAGATGATCTCCATTTCTAAAAACCTAACAACAAGTAATCCACCTTGAAAACACCTTTGACCCACCCCTCTCTCGTTGACAAAATTAACCAGAAAGCTAACAGATAAGGATAAGTTGATCTTACTCTCCCAAGTTAGTACTATAGGTCCCAGATTCACGCCATTTTTGTTCCTCTCTTTGAATATCATCCACTCTATGCTGTCTCTTGTATAGTTGATAAAATTCCCACAATCGTTCAATATCACGATTGCGATCTATTGGACCTCCATCCCTTTGGGCAAGTTTTTGCTGCAGAAAGAGTCAGCAACTTGAAGATTAATTTAAACATAGAAAACACAAAATATGCAGTTCTGAAACAATTTCACCATAAAGCAGTGTACTAGAATGTATAATAACAAACACAAAAATCACTAACTACATATGCCTTAGATTCAAAATTATGATACCTTAATAACGGACATCAATCCGGTCTTGAACTGAAGAACACCTCTACCCTCACTACTTGGATCCAAGTTTTGTGCCATAGTATATGCCTGCTCACACACTGAACCATTGCTTTTGCATTAATATATAAAGTGGCATGATCACTTAATCAACAGAAAACACACAGAACCCCACAGATATACGTTAACCAATTAACCTCAAGAACAAATGTACAAGCCATAACGACTATCTTGATTCTTGACACTAATAACAGCTAAGAAAACAAAGGAATTAGATCTAAGACTTCAGGTCATATCAATGAACAAGAACCATATTTTCTCACCAGGGAAATGTAGCCTGTCCTGGCACTTGAGAATTATAAGAGTTGGATTATTGGATAAAGATAGCAATTCCCATAAATACATGGGCATAAGCATTTATATCTCACTTAAAGGACAGTAGGACATAAATATTCGAACTTCAATATATGATCAATATACATACTCAAGTGCACTGCTAACTACAAATATGAAGTAGAAACTTCTTTGACTTAGGTGTTTAGTTTTAAGATCAAAATACAAAGTCAAGTACACTGCTAACTACAAATATGGAGTATAGACCTCTTTGAAACAAATCTATGCGTTCAGAAGGAGTTAGATAAATATTTATCAAAATACAAAGTCAGGTGCACTGATACTTACACATATGAAGTAGAAACTTCTTTCAAATAAATCTATGTATTCAGTAGGACCTAGATATTTAGTTTACAACATATGATCAGAATACAACTCAAGTACATTGCTAACTACAAATTTGAAGTAGGAATTTCTTCCATACAATACATGCTGCCATAAACGTGGATTTGAAACTTCATATTTTCTTCAAATCAAATATAACATATTCACAGTGGACCAGCATTTACAGCCTAAACTCCAGCAGCAGGTCTAAATATGGTTATGATCAATCAAATTTTGAACTGCAGCTAAAGTTCTTGAGTTGAGATCTGCTTATATCAAAGTTTACAAAATGAGGTTCAACGCAATATAAATCATGAAAAAACAAGGACATGACTCTGATAGCATAGATAACTAAAGTTGGATTCACACTTCCCACACCAGCCATAGCCTCCAACGTGAACACAATGCACTGATAATCATTGTCCAAGACATGAACTCTCCGCCTAATCATATTTCCATTGACATCCAACTTCCAGGATGCATTCATCTTTATTAAAGTAATTTGTATATTCTGATATCATCATCCAACAAGACATTCATGTAAGCACGCCCATGAATCACATCAGCTATGATAATGACTAGTCAACACATCCCCAAAGCAGTGGTTCCACCACACATAATTAAATAAGAATATATTTCCAAAATAACTCTATTAACTATAGTTATAAACTTATAATCCATCCTTCCAAAATAAGTGTCCTGGTTATGTCAGGAAACATGTGGTCAATTGACCACATGGGAGAAAAACCTCAAAACCTCGACTTCGCCTGGGGGCTTCGCGGTTCATCCACAGAACGCAGCACCAGCGATTGCAGCACCGATGCACCAGAAGATTCCGGAATCGCGTGTGTTTTTTGGCGGAATCATCAGCTATGTATCTGGCACTGTGGACGCTCTTATGGGACAGAGGGAGTAGCAAAAGCAAGGGCAATTACTCTTGGCATTGACTAAAAATCAGTCTTTATCTGCTCAAAACATTTTCTAAATGCATGTATTTCTATTTTAGGCAATTGCCACTGTAAGAGATCTACTCCTCATTGGTGTGAAGTCCACCCCAGTAATTATAACCCAGCAGTATACACATATAGATATAACATCCAACACAATGTCTGCTTCCTTTGAACTATTGCAGCACACAACTCTTTCTGTTCCTCTCAAGCATCTTGTCAGATTACATAATTCATAGCTATTCTAGGTAGACACATATACAATGCTATTTTTAACTTCCATTTGTCAGCCATTAGTGTTTTTTACTTGCACAAGCAAGATGCACAAGACTAAATCATCAAATCCAGGCAGAATCGCAGCCAAAATTAACAAAAATGAAGAGCCACTTACAAATCCTCGCAACGGTGGGGTTCTCGGCTTGAATCTCATCGGCCGCCTGCAGTATTGCGTCGATGTTGGTGGACCGGCCGAGCGACGGCGGCACCGATCCGGCGATGCCACTAGGGGTGCTTCCATGCCCTTGGCCAGCATGCCGTAACTGCTCTCTCTTCAAGGTGGCCCGAACCAGCCTCTCCCAATTTTCGTAAACCCTAGCCATCTCCGCTAGCAGCAAATCAAAACAACCTGCGGCCGCTTTTCGCTACCATGAGAGGATGGCGACACTCTCCCCGAGCCCAAACGAGTCGACTCGGCCACACTGCAATGGAAAGCAAGTCTCAGGCGACAGATCTTCGGCGAATCAGAAAACCGAGGCGTGGGCTTGTAAAGGAAAGTGAAAGTGGAGCCTTTGGTTTGGAGAGGACTATATGTCTGGGACTAGACGAAACGAGTTGATAGCGGGAAAGTGGCTTTACTACGATCTTGCCACTGAGTCGTGGGGCGTTACACAGCGTCTGATGAGATCAGAGGCACACTATTGCTTACGCGGCGTGGCACGATTCGTTGCTCTGGTAACCTCTTGCTGTGTGCGCGGCCCAGGGGATCCTTTAGAATTGTATGGCCTCCGCGCCTGTGAAGCGCGTATCTCGTACAAAAACCTTATGTGTTAAGTCTTTTAAAAAAGGGAGATAAAACGGTCAAACCACGTTGATAATATTGCAAGAATAGTCAATCCCTGACTTAGTCTCCACAAACTTCATATTTAATTACAATATGTTTTTCTCTGAAACGGTGATGGTATATATTATTTGAATTGCTTAAAGATATAATCGAGTGTATCCGGTCCGGTATAGTAAAACCGGACCACAACATCCGGCCCCAATCCAGTTGGGCCGGGTTTGTAAAAGTGGTCTCATCCCCATTTTAGGTGACCCAAGTGGGTGGCGGTGGGTGTCATCTTTTCTGCCTCGGCTGTGGGGTCACGTCGCTTTCTGGTGTTCTCGGGTAGCCTCAGTCCAACTATGTTGGTTACTCAAAACCGTTGTATTGATAATCTAAGGGTTCAGGCGGGATTGATCTCATACCAAATCATTGCGCGCCTTCCAAATTTCCCAAACAATCATGGTTATACTACTTTTTTTGTGGTCATATTTGGGAGAGCCATAACAAGAGTCATCCACGTATCCAGGGTTTGTTGGGGGAGAATAGGAACTTGTAGGTTGGCCAAGTCCCACACCCTTTTGGCGAGCTCGCGGTGTAGAAGCAGATGGGACATGGTCTCCTGACTAGACAGATCCGACAGGCTTCCAGGATAGGCACATGCTTTGTCCGAAGATTCATAGCCACTTGCAAAGTACCTGAAAGAGCCCTCCAGAGGTAGATTTTAATGTGGGGTTGGATGTCTAAGTCCTATAATCTTGTCTAGACAATGGCCCCAACCAAAAGATGTCATTTGCCATGTACCCTTGAGAGAGCTCGGTACCACTCTTTACATGTGTGGATCCCCTTCACATTATGAGTCCAAAACCATTTGTCAGCATAGTTCGGGGTCAGGGGCGATACCTATAGAATTTCACTGACCATATCCGGAGAGAAATTTTGGTGGAGTTTAGTTTCGTCCCAACCCTCCCCCTGGGGTAGTCTCAAGTCTGCCACTTTCATATTCGGAGTGTGAACCGTGCGGAGTGGTATGATGTGGACATCCCCCAAAAGCCATAGGGTACCTTCTACCATGGTATGTGTTCCATCTATAATAGTTCGTCGGAGTCCCTAGCATAAAAGCGTCTGAGAAGCCCTTAAACCC